>SNQJ01S0099624.1:31004-54821 GCA_010110895.2 Picea sitchensis
ATAAGGTGGATGTAAGAAGACCTAATAGAAGCTTCCGCTTCTAGAAGGATCTTCCTCTAGATGCTTCTCTTAATAGACATATTTAGTATAAATAAGGGTCGAGGGTATGAAAAACCCTAGCTTGGATATTATTGTAATAGAGCATTGCTCGACTGGAGGTTGCCTCCTCGAAGAGGCCTGTGAACATTGCTATCTGATTCAAAGTGCTATTTCTGTTGCTATTTCGTATATCATTTCTGTGTATTGTGAATATTATGATGGATATTTTACTTTTATTCTGTCATTTCTAGCATTTCATTTATGTTCTGCATATTTTATATATCTGGTATCTTGCACAGGGCCAGGACATGCTCAAACGATAATAATCCTTGAGCAGGCTGTAATTTCAACTACTTTTTTGGTGACATGGTACGTGTCAGCACGAAAAGGATTGCGGGAAGAAAATTGGGTTGGTTGGAAACCACTCTTACCTGTGCCCGCAATCACGCATAGCATAAGGGAAAATCCCAGGGTCATATGAAAGAAGGGGCTAGTGAAGAGGAACTAGTGCCCGTAAATTGAGAAGCACTAGAGCACACAGAGATAAAAGGTGTGGGTATCACAGGACCTGCGCCAAAGGAAGAAAAGGCACATGTGTAAAGTAAATTTGGGTTCATTCAAGAGCCTGAAGAGTCGATACGACTCAAGATTTGGAACGATCCAGAGACCAGGAGGTCGCAGAACCCCCGAAGGGGAGGGGGGCTACATCATACTTCAATCTCCCCTAGAGGAGAAATGGTGTTCTAGTACAATTCCCTAATTAATTAGCATATTTCACTTGTGATGGATAAGGGATAGGTTGCTTTCCTCACAATTATAGAGAAATTTATGGATATTATCTAATTCTTCATGATTGTTTTTTCCATAAGGGGTGAATTCATACATATAGGTTTCCACTTTGTCGTGGATGAGGTTTGAAAATATGCTAAGTATAACTCTATAAATTGTAGCTATGATGTTACATAAGTGAAATGGAAGGAATTTAGAAGCATATTTTCCCCAAGGGTAGGTAAACATTTTCTTGTCCTAGTCCTAATGGATGATCTATATCTGGCTATATACACTGAATTCCACTAGGAATGAGAAATATTCCTTCCTAGCTAACAAATATACAAATTTGTCAACAAAGGGTAAAGGGAAATGATATTTTCTTGTAGGTACTTTTATTTCCCTATAATACACATATATTCTCCACTTCCCATTATTTTTAGGAACTATAACCAAAGGGGAGACCCATTCACTATGCCAGATTGGGTAAATGAAATTTGCATCTAATAGTTTTTGCAATTCTTGTTTGACAATGTCTTTTAATACAAGGTTCATCCTCCTTTGAATCTTCTTATAGGTTTGTAGTCTTATTTAATGTAAATATTATGAATACATATTTGGGGGTGAATGCCTTTGATATTTCAATATTCCCATGTAAAGGGTGCAACATTTGTTTTTAGCACAACTAGTAATTTCTTCTATTGTTTGTCAGTAAGATTTGTACTAATTTTTAGCATTTTCGAAGGGTTGATTTCTACAGTTTTGATAGTGGGATTATTAGTTTAAGTTGAAAATACTTATATCCAAAATTTAATTTCCTAATAAGAATATATGTTTATTGGAAAATTGGTTTTCACTGATGTCAAACTTAAAAGAATTCCTAAAGAAAATCCCAGAAGCCCCTAAAAGTGATGATGATGTGTCCACTTGAAGAATCCTTGTAGATCCTTGAAGGAGTCTTCACAAAAGTTTCTATAAATCCAAAGTGGACCCCTTATGGCGTATATTCCAAGCATGGCCATCATGGGATGAGATCACATGTGGTTTTTTCCACATGCCAACTTTGATTTGTAGATAAATCGAGCCTTGAAAAAGCCCTAAAACCAGGTAGAGAATCCCATAAAGTCAAGTGAAGAAGCCCATAAAACCAATAGAAGAAACTTCTAAATCCAAGTGAATAAGACCCTAAAGACAAGAGCATAATATCCTAAATCCAAGTGAAGAAGCCCCTAAATCCAAGAGAATAAGTCCCTAAAGTAAAGTAAATAAGCCCCTAAGGTTAGCCATCCTTAAGGAAGAGGTGTGAACCAAACTTTATGACTCTTGGTTGGACCCCCTAATTCGGATAATACTCGTATAAATAAGAGGAGCCTTATTTGGAATTTGGATCACACCAATTCGACCTATCGAAGGAACATGCATGAATTTCATCCTAGAGGAGAGAAATTCCAAGGGAAGATGAAGTCTTGTGATGATTTTCCATATTGGAATTTTTGATATAATGTTTTTTCTATAACAATTCGTATATAAAAACATTGGGGTGTTTCAAAATATATATCTAATAATATTGGGTATGAATTTTAGGGATTGACTAATTACAGGTTTGGAGTTTTGCTCAGTGGAAATTAGGCTTTGTGACTAATCCAAAAACTAGTCCCAAACATGTGTTTGAAATAAAATGTTTATATAGGAAGCTTGGTTAGTTGAAATTGAATTCCATTTATTTCATTAGAAGGAGAAGAGATCCTAATATTTGAGTTTTAAGTTTTAGAATCAAAAATGGAAAATTGAGCTCGTGGCGAATCTTACAAGTTTGCATATTTGAGGTACAATTTTGAGAATTTTTGTATGCATATTTGAGAAGTGATTTTGGGATTGTCTTTGAAGGTTGATTTGATATTGTATCATCATTTAAAATATTTCAATGGGAATGGTGGCTCCTTCCACTGGGTACTGGAAAAATCAAGGAGTCAGTGCTTCCTTCAAGTTGGTGCTTATAAAATATTGAAACTACTTAAGAAAAGTTTTTTTGGTTTTATCCCATTTAGGTTTCCACATAAAAATATGTGTGCAATGTGTATGAGTTTATGTGATGATGAATGACATGATTAATAGTTAATTTTTATATAGTGCTTACAGGTTAAAATTGTTGAAATAACTCTATACCGATTCACCCCCCCGCTTGAATATTGTAACAATTGGTAGAAGAGAAGGTTCCTTCAGGAATAGTCTAACCAGTGGAAGGAATATCATGGATAATAAATCAAAATTTACCAATAATGGAACACCATTGTTTGATGGGAAAAATTGTTCTTTTTTGGAGTAAAATAATGAGAATTTTTTTGGAGGAACATGTATTTGAATTTTGTCAAGTTGTAGTAAATGGATACACTGCACCATCTTCTACCCGAATAGATAATGCTGGTAAAAATATCAGTGAATACAATTCAAAGGCTATAAATGCCATTCTATGTGGTCTAACATGTTCAAAATTTGTTAATGTTATGCATTGTGAATCTACAAAGGAAATCTGGGAAAAGCTTAAGAATGTTGATGCAAGAGATGCTAAAGTCAAACGGGTCAAGCGTCATACTTACAAAGTAAAATTTGAAGATATGAGAATGAAGGAAGATGAATATGTTGTAGCTTATTTTCTCCAAGTTGATGAAATTGTGAATATTATAAGAGGACTGGGAGAAAAGATTGAAAATTTAGTGATTGTGCAAAAGATATTGAGATCTCTCCCAATGATATTTGACCCTCAAATATCATCTCTAGAATAAAGAAAATATATGGCTATGTTGAGCATGGATGAATTACATGGAATACTTACATCATATGAAATGAGAACAAAATAAGAAATTTCATCTAGAAGGGAAGAAACATTCAAAGCCTCCAAGAAGACAAGAAAGAACAAGCCAAGGTCAAAACCCTACTCGAACAATAGTGATGATTCAGAAAATGAAGAAGAATCCAACTTTGTGAGAAAGCTGAAAAGAGGAACCGACAAGTAAAAAGGTACGATTCCTTTCAAATTATTTAATTGTGGTAAAGTTGGCCATTTTTCTTCCTAGTGTCATTATGAAAGGCATTTAGATAGTGATGAAGAAGAAGTTCCTAAGAAAGAAAATGAATATCAGAAAAGAGTCAAGGAAAGAAACAAAGAAAGATTTTTGAAGAAGGAAAGTCTCTCTTCAAAAGACGATAGTTCCTCATCCAATGAAGATGATGATAGTGACAGTGACTCAAGAAGAGTACTCTTGATGGCATTAGAGACTCAAGAGGAAACTACTAAAAGTAATGAATGAGACTATGAATAATAAGGATAAGTGAATCTTGAGGAAGAATTGATCAACACCTTAAGTGATCTAAGAATATCAAGGAGGAAAAAATCCCTCTCAAAGAAGAGTTAAGTAAATTGAAGGAAGGATTTCAAAACCCTAGAAAAAATCTTGAAGAAGCCAAGCATAATATCGTAGATTTAAGGAATTAGTTGGAAGAAACCAAAGTTATTGAAGAAACACTCAAGAGACAATTGGAAGAAAAGAAGAAAATAAAAGAGAATATGGAAGCTAAAATAGTCTCACTAATAAAGGAACTACTCAAGAAGGACATCCAACTAAATTTTGGCAGTAGCACCAAAATACTAGATGAAATCATCTACAATAAAAAACCATTCTATTACAAGTCTGGACTTGAATGCAAACAAAATAGTACTGATAATATTTCAATCTCTATGATGACAAGAAATGAAAGAGATCAAAGAAGTTATGAAAATACTCTCAAGGGTTCCATCAAGAAAGAAGAATGCAAGCTTCTAAAGGAGGAGATACAAAAACAAGAAATAAAGAAAAATCAAGAAGAAGATCATGCATTTAGAGGAACATGGAATAAAAAACAAAGAATCAATGATACCCAATAAGAAGATAATGATTTTAGAAGAACACCACAAACTAGAAGACCACCCACACCCAGGTACCAAAATACTTTTCTTGGATTTTGTTATTATTGCAATAATTTTGGGCATAAGCCATAAAATGTAGAGCCTATGCAAAGGGTAGAAACATATGGAATAGAAGTATCTATGAAAATACCAAGAATCATTATGAAGTCAATTATCCTATAAATCCTCCTAAATAATTTCACAAAAATTATAATAGTTTTGGTGATCTGGGTTATGAAATTGAATGCTAGAGATGTAACAATTTTGGACACATATCCAGAATTGGCATAAGTGATTTGATAGTTTCTTCAATGGAAACTAGGAATTTTCCTTTCAATCATATAGGGGAACAACAAAGAACTTGGAAAATAAATAAAGAATATTTGAAGGTTGAGGAATGTGGGTTTTCCTTACAAGCCCAAAATAGAAGAAGCCATTAGTATATTGATGGTTGATTTTCAAAGCATATGACTAGAGACAAAAAAACAAATTGTAACATTAAAGAAATAAAAACAAGGGTGTGTCATGTTCAACAATGATAATGCACCCAAAATATAGGAAAATGCATAGTCGATATTGGAAACAAAGATGCTATGGAAGAAAATATCCTACTTGTTCAAAATATGAAGCATAATTTTCTAAGTATGAACCAAATGTATGATGAGGAACACACACTTATATTTAATTCAAAATAATGTGAAATAAGGAAATAATGACTAGGAAGACTAGTGGAAACAATGACAAGGACTCCAAACAACATATACATCTTGAATGAGATCAAAGAAGAAAGAAGTTGTTCGGGTAAAAAAGATGAAAGTTGGATTTGGAATAAGAGAATGGGACATATACACTCTCATAATCTTGTCAATATCAGCAAAGATAAAGTTTTAAGAGAAATGTCATCAATTACAAAGCCAACAAATACTATGTGAAAGCATTGTTATCATGTAAAACAAGAAAAAGTTGAATTTAATACAAAGGAATACTCTACCACAAAACCATTGGAGATTGTACACACTGATTTCTGTGGGACCATGAGAAAAAAAGGACTATATGTGAACAATACTTCATGCTACTCATTGATGACTACACAAAAATTACTTGGGTTTGCTTCCTCAAGAAAAAGTTAGAAGCTTTCGAATTTTTGAAGGTATTCAAAGAACTAGTTTAAAATGAAATGAATTTGAAAATCAAATGCATAAGATCATATAATGGAGGTGACTTTACTTCAAATGAATTCATGGATTTTTTTTTGAAGAATAGGGAATAGAAAGACAATTCTCAACAAATAGAATACCTCAGCAAAATGGAGTTTCAAAAGGGAAAAACACAACTATACAAGAAATGGCCAAAACCATGTTGAATGACTCCAAGCTAAGTGATATATTTTGGGGACACGTAGTGCATACACTCATTCATCTATTGAACATAGGATTGATTAGAGGTAATAGTGATAAGACTCCATATGAGTATGGAAAGGAATACCAACCAATGTCAAGAACCTTAGCGTGTTTGGAAGTAAGTGTTACATAAAAAGGGAAGACAAGAAGATTGGAAAATTTGACTCTTGAGTGGACAAAGACATATTTGTTGTGTATTCATGCAAAATCAAAGAATATAAGTGCTACAATAAAAGACTCAACAAGATAGTGGAAAACATCAATGTAAAATTTGATGAAACATACTTTTTGAAGATGAGGAAGGAAATGATAAATTCAAACATGTTTGAAGAACATGAAAATGAAGAGCTAAATCAAGAAGAAGAGGAAGAAAAATAACAACAACAAGAAGATAAGCAATCAAAAGAAGAACAAGCAGAAAAAAACCTGCAAGATTTTTAGACACCTCTTAGGACACATAACCTCCAAGTTTATAAGAATGATCCAAAATAAAAAATCATTGGAGATAGAAGTCCTGGAGTAGAAACCAGAAGAAGGAAAGCATAGACACCCAGAAAATGATTTTTTCATTACTATCCACAGTTTAACCAAGTGAATTTGAGGAATCCAGAAATGATGTAGGTTGGATCAAGGCTATGTAATAAGAACTAAATCAAATAGAAAAGAATGAGACATGGGAACTAGTTCCAATACCAAAGAAAAGAAATATGATTGGGACAAAATGGGTCTTTAGAAACAAACTAAATGAATATGGACATGTAAAGAGTAAAAAAAACAATACTAGTGTGCAAGGGATATGATCAAGTTGAAGGAATATATTTTGAAAAAAACTTTGTTCTCGTGGCCTGAATGGAAGCAATCATATTTTTCTTGTCTTATGCATGATCCAAGAGGATAGAAGTGTATTGTATGGACGTAAAATCAACTTTTCTGAATGGATAATTAGAAGAAAAAGTATACATAGAACAACCAAAAGGGTTTCTACTATCATAAAATGAAGACTGTGTTTGCAGATTGAAGAAATATCTATATGGAGTTAAGCAGGTTCCAAGATCTTGGTACTCAATATTGGAAAGGTACTTATAACAACAATGATGATTTAGAAGGGAAAATGAAAATAATAACATATACATAAAAGTGGATAAATGAAGTATGATTATTATTGAAGTGTTTGTTGACGACATCATATTTGGAAGTAATGATGATAGATTGAGTGAGAAGTTTTTCAAGGATATGAATAATTAATTTGAAATGTCCCTACTCGGGGAGTTGACTTTCTTTTCGGGACTCAAAAATATCAGCTAGATGAAGGAATTTTCATTTCCCAAACCACGTACATCAAGGAAATGTTGAATAAGTTCAAAATGGAAGACTATAAACATCTGAGTACTAAAATGGTTACCGATTGCAAGTTGAGAAAAGATGATGAATCTAAAGAAGAAGGTCAAAGAATATATAGATCAATGATTGGTATTAAAGTTTATGGAATAGCTTCAATACCATATGTGATGTAAATAGTTGGACATGTCACAAGATTTCAAGCAACACCAAAAGAAACCCATGTTCTAGCAGTGAAAAAGATCTTCATATATATTAAAGGAACAATGGATTTTGGGCTATGGTATTTGAAAGGAAATGAGTTAACTATGGTCTCCTACATGGATGAAGATTGGGAATTGATGACAGAATAAGTGCAATTGGAGAATATTTCTACTTAGGTGACTGCTTAGTGTCCTAATTGAGTAAGAAGCAATCTTCAATGTACTTATCCATAGCATAAGCAAAATTTATTCCAGCAACAACATATTGGACTTAGATTATCTGGATGAAGAAAACCATGCAAGACATACAAGTGAGGTATGATAAGCCTATTCCGATACTTTTTGACAACAACAGTTCTATAAGCATCTCCAATAATCTAGTGATGCATTTCAAGACCAAACATATTCCTATTAAGTTCCACCATCTATGGGAAGAAGTCATAGATAGTAATATCAATTTTAAGTACATTGGGACAAAAGAATATATTGTAGACATATTCACAAAGCCTCTTCCTAGGGATACATTTGAGTATCTTTGAAAAAACTGGGAGTAATTTCTGCTCCAAGTTGATTTCCATAATCTATTGCAATAATAAAAAGAGGATTACTATTAGGGGGAGTTACCCTTTGCCATTGATGTCCAAGGGGAAGAGAAAAATAGTAAAACTAGAAACACAAATATAGGGGGAGTCAACATGAATACAAGAGGAAAGTACAATCATTGGGATTAGAGCATGAAGATATGGGAGAGCGATGTTTTTACTAAGTTTCCCTAAATTCCAAAGGGGAGATGGTTGGAAGATTGGTTTTCATTTATTTCAACCTTGGATAAATCCCTAAACAAAATCCTAGAAAACCGTAAAAGTGATTATTATGTGTCCACTTGAAGAAGCCATGAAGAGCCTTGAAGGATCCTTGACATAAGTGTATATAACTCCAAAGTGGTCCCCTTATGACATATATTTTAAGCATGGACCTCACTAGATGAGATAACATGTGGTTATTTCCACATGCCAACTTTGAGTTGTACACAAATGGATCCTTGAAGGAGCCTTGAACAAGCTGTAAAATTAAGTGAATAAGAGCCTAAAGTCAAGTGAAGAAGCCTCTAAAACCAAGAGAAGAAGACCCTAAATGCAAGTAAAGAAGCCCTTAAATCCAAGTGAATAAGCCACTAAATCGAAGCGAATAAGCCCCTAAATTTAATTCCACTTATTTCATTAGAAGGAGAATAAATCCTAATATCTAAGTTCCAAGTTTTACAATGATAAACAAAAATTTGAGCTCGTGGTGAGTCTTACAACTTTGCATATTTGAGATACAATTCTGAGGTGTTTTGTATGCAGAATTAAGAAGTGATTTTGGGATTGTATTTGAAAATTGATTTGATCCTGTATAATAATTTAAAATATTCCAAGGGGATTGGTGTCTCCTTCTAGTAGGTTCTGGAAAACACAGGGAGTGGGTGCTTCCTTAGAGTTTGTTCTTGTAAAATCTTGAAACTACTTAAGAAAAGTTTTTGTGGTTTTATCCCAGTTGGTTTTCCATGTAAAAATATATGTGCAATGTGTATTATTTTATGTGATGGTGAATGAAATGATTAATGGTTAATGTTTATATGGTGCTTGAAGGTTAAAATTGTTGAAATAACTCTATATTGATTCACCCGCCCTCTCAATATTCTTTAATATTCTAACATTTTCATCTTCATCTTCATCATTTCTACCTTCTATTGTTACGTTAGTGGGGTATTGGTTTTGCAGGAAATTTGAAATAAAGGTGTCTTCATCAATTTTGATGCTAGCAAAGGATATACTAATTGTGTATATAGTATAGGAATAATTTTGGACCACATCTTCTTCTTCTTCTTCTTCTTCAACTGATCTAAATTTTAAGGGGGTATATGGTCTAAATTCAGATACCAAATTCATAAAGCTATAAAGATAATAGGTTGTCAATGTGGATCAAGGAGATGCCCACCTCCTCATTAATTCATTGGGCTAACATGTTTCCCATAAGGGTCAAAGAGAGTCCCACCTCTCCATTATTGTATTTGGTTTTATTTTCCACTACTTAATTAGTTGGGTAGTTAGATCTATTATTATAATAATAGACACACATTTAATGAGCTCTTTGATTTTATCTTCCACTACTTAGTTAGTTGGGTAGTTAGATCTATTATACTAATAATAGAGACTCATTTAATGAGCTCTTTTTGACTTTGTCCAATGGACCATTTTGTAATTCTATATAAAGGCCTAGCAAGCCTTCTCATAATATCAAGTTACTCATTTTGGCTTCTCTCATATTTTCTATTGTTCATTGTGAGATTCATTAGCTTTGAGTGATTTACTAGTAGTTAGTTTTAGAGTTGAAGCTCTTATTTGAGCCTCACCTCCAAGTACTTCATTTACATGTTTTTTTTCCATGCTTCCTTTTATGCAATATTTGTATTTATAAGCTCCTCCTCTATCGGCATTCAATCCATCCAGACCACATCCCCCTAGATCTGGATCATTGTTATTAGAGCTAATTGGTTGGATGAGGGGGTAAAGAATATTTATTTTTATTTTTATAATTACCATTAGTGATGATCATGTTTCCTACACTAAAGTTGATGTATGCATATGTTGTGGTCAAACAAGGTCTTCCCAAGATAAGGGTATACCCATTGAATTTATATTTGGCTTGAAGGTCCAAAACATCAACTAGATATTCCCAAGAATCAATGAAGAGAACTATGTCTTCCAACATTACCTTAGGATTTACTTTGGATCTATATACAAGTTGAAGCACAATGGATGTATTTCTTAGGGATCCCTAGAGATTTAATTTTAACATTGTATCCTTTTCATAAAATTTGTGCGATTTTTTTCAATCAAGATGTTGTTAATGTGCACATTTACTAAAGGGATTCCTAGATCCAAATATTTAGGAACAATTATCCTTCCAAGAATGAAATCATCTAACTTTCCTATATTTATTGTATGAGTGTCCTTTTTCTTTCTCCCTAGTATTTTGATGCATTCCTCTTTGATGAATCTATTATAAATAGGTACATATTTAATATCTTGTAAAAGAGGTATCTTCAAACATAATGTTTTGAGTTCTCCTAAGAGTTAATTTTCTTCAGATGTATATGCTTTCTTAACATTCAACATTCTAGGATAAAGTGGGGATTGAGTCCATGGTAAGATAGTATCATACTTCTCAGGATCTAAATCCCTCATGGGATTTGGGGGTTCTTGTAAGAATTTCCTTGATCTAAGGTTAATATCCTGAACATCTAAGGAGTAAGTTTGATATGTGGCTTCAATGATATACATAGTATAAATATGTTTATTATGTGTATTAGGGGAATATTGATCAAGTAATTATGGATTTTTAGGAGGAGCACTATTTTGAAAGTGTTATTGGGCTGAGGAGGAGGCGACATCAATTATTTTTTATAAAAATGTTTAGACCTCCATCCTTGTGGAGGACGAGTTCACTGAGAATTTGCGGCTTGTGGAAAACTAGGGAATGGTTTGTATGAATAAGGAATAGGTTGGCCTTTGTGCTTCCATTTATTTGGGACTATCCATGGTGATTGGTTAGGATTATAAGTAGGTTGATAATGAATTTGTTCATTATATCCACCAAAATACAGAGAATGATTGCAACTCATACATGTTTGGAAGGGTCTTGGTGCAAGTCTTATTTGGTTGATGAAGCATATTGACTCCATATTTTCTTTTTCTACTTACAATGTAGATTTTAACCATGGAAAAGAAGGAAACTTTTTCCATTGCATGAGCTTCTTCACAAATACCACAAACCTATATAAGGTCAAGGGTAAATTCATTCCTAATATTCATTTTGGTGCATTTAGGGAAAGACATAGCTAATGACTTTTCTACTTCCTCCTATTTCTTCTTGATTTGCAATATATCCATTTTCAAAGCTAATGAATGAAAAGTATCATTTCTCATATCTTCTAATAATCCTCCTATATCATTCTTATAAGAGTTGTAGGGTTATAATATTGTGTTACCATTCCTTTACTATTTCTACCTTTCTTCCTTGAGTATCTAGAATGATTAATGAATATGTTTTTAATATCATCGTAATTCATTTGGTAAATATCTCAATTTGATAAGAGATTCAGTGTTTCCATGAGGTCCTCTATTACTGGACGTTGAGTAAGAAAAGATTAAGTTAATATTCATCCAAAGTGCAGTTGTGGGATATTTTATAGCTTAGTTCAAAGATCTCTTTGATGTATTCTAAATATTCATCCACTCCTTCATTCTAAATATTTCATCTCTTGTATTCCTTGTTATGAAATCCATGTACGTTTCACTGAAGGTGTTCATTTGATCCTAGATTATGTAGTTGTCTCCTTCCATGCTCATGAACCATCTTAGACATGAATCTTTTCGAGTAGAGGGAAATAGATTGAGATTTTGTTCATCTGAAATATAATCATAAATTCTAGATACCACTACAAATTAAAACAAAATTGTGTCAGGATATTCTAAAACAAGACCATGAAACTGAGGTAAGGCAGAAGGATTAATGTTTTTCATTTTAGTTTCTCTTTTGGTTTCCCATATGGGAAACTCAAAAAATTGTTCTACATGCTCTTGACCAACCATTGTATGGTGGGATGGATACTGACCATCTTCTAATAGATTATCAAATTCTCTTGCTTCTCTTTCCAAGAAACTTTCAAGTGTTTCACAATCAAATTCTAGATTACTTGGACCTTTTTTGTGGGTGGGGTTTTTGGGTAAAACATTTCCTTTCTTATCTCTAAGTTGAGTCATTCATGGATATCAAAGGAAATGAAACTATTTTTTCTTTTCTCATATATTTATAAATTACATTGAAAAATAATGTGATGTGCAATCTTTAGAACCTCCCTGGAAACAACACCAAAAAGTTGTGGGCCTTCAAATAGAAACAATAATGTTACCACTTCTTTAGATTGTTACTTTAATTATCAAATTAGGGATCATATAAAATTTAGAGGTGCTATGAAAAATATATGGATTACACTAGATATCTATATCATTATTAGGACTGGAAACACCCTAGGTCCGAGTTTGATCAAGGGAACTAATCAATTGCACAAAACCTGATTGCAACCTATTGAAGGAAAAATGAACTAATTGAATAATTAGAAACACACCAAATTGAAAAGGGAAATTAACCTAGATGCAAAAAATAAAATTAATCTATTGTATGAAAGGAAATGAATTTAATTGCATCAAGAGTGACTCCTAACCCTTGATTAAATATCAAAACCTATTTTCATATTATTAAAATATGTCACTCTCATTAAATGATATACAATAAATGGAAAAAACTTCAACCGAAACTCTCCTATAGGAAGTTTCTACAGGAACTGTAACAGTTATGTAGGATTCTAGGAAACATAATAGTTCTACTTGAACTTCTACAAGAAGTTAAGAAGATGTGTGAAAATCTTGTTAATTCCTCTAAACTATTGACAACGAAAAATCATGATGCAATGATATGTAGATGAGGTTCATAACCCTAAAAATATGCTCTTCAACACTTCAATGAACTTGCAATAACTTCTACAAGAAATAGGCTAAACATTACAAGTTATTAGTAGCTTAAGTAAGCATGAAAAACTATAATTAGAAACTTATGTGCATATCTAGCTAATTCTCTAAGAAATATTAAGAAAATGAAATGCAACAAAATATAAAATGAAAAAAGGAAGAAAGAATAAAAAAATGGTCCTTGAGCCCTCTTGATTGGGCCCTACCCAATAAACGCAAGGAACCTATGAAAACTCTAATGAGATGGAAAAACAAAATCTTTATTAACCAATAACAACTATTACATCTAGGGAGCAAAGCTCAAAGTATTAAAAATATTCTCAACAAAATACTATAATGCAACCTTCAAACCTCTATTTTTCCTCCCTTTGTTCTTCCTATTGGATTTTATTTATACAACTAGAACTTGAAATTGTCCTTGAATTAAGAAGGTAGTATGGGGCATCAAATACTTCATCAGTATCTTGGTTATACTTCAGATATTTCATGTTCGAGTCTGAATATAGTGGTCATAAATGCATTGGCATCACATCTAGAGGTAGGTGGGGACATGACACTTGATTCTCTCCTTGTACTAGTATATTCCTCTTTTCATGTATAGTTTTACCTACTCAAATTATTCTACACACACTTCATCATGGATATTAAAAACAATATTACCATTACTCATTAAATCCCATCCTCAAAACTATTCATTATACAACTTGCAAAATATCCACAATTACTATTAGAGATGGTCAATTTAAGTAGGGTTTTAGGTACATAATGGTAAAAATTAGGTCTCTTATTGGCCCTTCAGATAGGAAATATTTCGTCCCATCACCTTCCTTTTCTATGCCACCCAACGGATAACCTTTTCCTTCAACATGCGCAAAGAATTTACAGATTGATGACTACTGGATAAGACATCATTTTTTTGATAATTCTGCCATGTCTCTAAAACTAAGGTTTGGAATTCATATAATTCAATCCATCAAGGATGAAATTTTTACAGGGCCCCTACCTGGTAATGTGGCTTGTCCACTTCAAGAAAAATAAGAAAGTGATTCAAATATCTGATTTTCTCCACTCATGATCTAAAAACACCAATGTCCTTGAAGATAGAATGATGAACAAGGAATCTATACAAGTGTTTAAGGAAAAAATTACAACCACTCTTGTTATTAAACCAAGTTAGTCATATAACCACTAGATCAATGTCGACCAAGCCATATTGTTCATTTTTTCTTAAAAGTAAATGAGATAGATGGTCTTCCCTCACATACTCCTCCCATGTATTCTCACAAATTAGAGTAAATTTTAGTTCACCACCCAATATAATCACCTCCGAATGAAATATATTTAGGTTGAGAGGATAATTCCAATAGTCCTCCTCATCAATATAAGGCCCATAAATGTTGCATAGAAAAAGCTTTTGGTCTAGGTATTTTCTAAAACCTCAGTGCAAATCCCTAATTTCATAGAGAATACATTAAAAAATGGAATTGAGGAGAATAAACTTGTAATAATACCATTCGAAGAAACAATAAAATCCAATAAAAAAATACTCATCTCGACGACATTTTATTGAGATTAGTGATTATAATCTCACATAAACCCATGGTATCCTCAATAAATAGAACATATGGCTTATTCTGAGAAAACAAAAATTTGGGGATATTTTTTTGGGCGTACCTGTCAACCCTCTCACATTCACTAACATAAAACTCATGGCCAATGAAACTTGGGATCATCTCCTTCTCTAAGAATCCCTAAGATGAGATGTTGGAGACCCTCAGAAAATTCATAGTTTTCCTTTTCCTGTGAAAATATCTAGCCTATCGTTTTGTCAGCCTTTGAAGGATAATGTTCCTCATATTTGATGAACCATTAACCCCCAAATGATGGTAAGGAATGGATCATACCATGGGGCCTCTGGTCCCACCAAAAGGAATGCAAAAAATAATCCGATGACCCTTTCATCCTATCTTATAAAGAGGTGGAGGGAATATCAAAATTAGATTATAGGTCCATAGCATGGGAAATACTAGCATGTAAATCCAAGGATTTTTTCTTTGATATAAAAATAGAGGATAACATAGGTCCCACCCCTAAATATTCACCCTAAAAATAAAGGAGCACAATAGATATAGAATAATGCAAATCATGAGAGAAAGAATTTATGAACTTTCCAGAGTCACGCTGAAGAGATTCACTAGCCGACCATATCGCCTCAAGTTTCTTCCATCGGGAAGTAGTAGGTTCAATATAATATCCAAGAATATATGTTGGTATCCTTGATTGATCTAGCCCTGATGCAACCCCATTCATTGGAATTGTCAAATATCCAATAACAATATCATTCTTTTCACCCAAACTAGTGGAGTTAATATTGGGAGAAACTGATCCATCGATGTTAGAATGGAAATAAGTCATCGACAATGATTTTCCTTCAAATCACTAGTAGAAAAACATGTGGACTCTACCTTCCCAAAACCCCTCCAAGAACCCTTAAAATGCTAAAGAAATTTCATGTCGTAGTCAACTAAAATATGACCTACTTTGTGACAACAAGCATAGTAGAAACGAATGCTCAAATAATACAACACCTAAGAGTAAGAATTTCGATCAACCACTAGATTAATAGTTTCATAAATACTTTGGCTTGGGTCTAATTCCACTAAAATAGGATCCACGTCCTTTCTATTACCTTCACTAAAATTGTTGGAACATCAAGCATTGATGGTTAATCACACTCCTCCTATATTTTTTTGGTTAGGTGGTCAACCTATATATGGATACAGTCGGTCAAGAAATTGATCAGAACTCTATGTCAGTTGATCAAGTAGTCAACATGTCTATTGGTCAGAAAGTCTACTAGAAATCAAATATAGTCGAGTGGTGGATCGACTAGCCTAACATTCCATTACGAGTTGGACACATGGACGGCCAGGTTGAACATCCTTATAGAGTCAACTCGATAGCATGGATTTGTCGAAGTTGAATATAACAATAGACTGTTACATGTGGACAATATATTCCAGATTCTATGTAAGTTGGTTAGATCTTGAGGCTATAAATACTATACCCCATGGGTCATTATCATCAAGCGATAAAATTTATATCATATGGATATATCATGGTCCAATATGCATTATGATGTTCTGGTCACAATGCACTTTGATTAAGTGTTGTAATAGTTTATTTAGACATCAACTTTGTCTTATAAATGTTATTCCCTCTTATATTTTCTACATAATAGTATGTATGTTTCATTATAGGTTCCATGCATTTCCCCAACATGGTAATAGGGATTATGGTGTAAAACCTTGACCTCTTATCTGTAAACCTTTTAAAGTCAAATATCTTGTGTGATTGACTCTAGGTCGGTTGTTTTCCGATTCAAACATTTGAAATAGAACTTTTAGTCTAGATATAAAATATGGATTTGAAGATCGGTTTCATTATTTTGAATGGATCAAATTATGCAGTATGGGAAACATATATGGAAATAATACTAAAGAGTAAAGGATTGTGGTAGTATACAAATATTGTGGTTCCAGATCAAACAAAAAATCAATAAAAGCTTGTTGTTTATGGTAAGAAGGATGCTATTGTGGGGGCCATCAACACTTATATCTCGTGGTAAATTCGGTTTCACCTTAGTGGAATCAAATTCCCTCATCAATTTTGTAAGAAGATGATGTCATTTTTCAACCGATTCGACAAGATCCACATCATGAAGTCAGACAAAGAGTTTATCTCTCTCTATCCTCTTTCTTTTGACATGATAGATGAATTTTTGGCACATGTCAAAGAACTCTATTTGAAATTGGGAGAATGTGGAAAGAACTATCAGAAGAAGGATGGAAAAATCATCTAGTTGATCCTGATAAATTTAATAAACCATTCGATGTCTCCTTGTCAACTTTTCGCACCAATTGGAAATAAAACAAGGAATATGGTAAGGATTATACCTTTGAATATTTATGTGGCATTTTGATTACTAATCAACACAACCTACTTGAAGAAGTTAATATTGGTGGTAAACATCAAGCCCATTTTATAAACAGAAATATCAAGTTGGATCCCAGGCATAGAGTATGGTTTGATGGCTCTACACAGAAACTTGCATGTCATGATCGAAAACCTAAGGGATAGATATATGCACCATAGTGAAGTCGAAAGAAGAATACATGTCATTATTGTGGAAAGACTGTACATGGGGATAGAGTATTCTATAAGAAGAGATATGATTTAGAGGATAAGGTTAAACGAATGGAAGGAAATGTGTCCTCTTAACGACAACCCACTGATAATTTCACCTTCCAAGTGGGAACTTTTGAATCATTGTTGTATCATTCTATGTATAACAAATGGGTAGTCATTAGGGTGCACTCATCACATGGATAATAATACCTCCTTTTTCACGTGGTTGGATGAAGCTAAAGAGAGGAAAATCTATGTTGCTTGTGATTTTAATTTGCATGTTTCTAGTCAAGCTGATGTTACCTATTAACATGGGAAAATTGTTGAAGCCTATCATTTTCCAAACCTTAGTGAAAATATGTTGTTCGGTTTTTAGTTAACATAGAGAAGTAAGATTATGGAATTTTGGCCAAATCAGTTCTATGTTTGTTATTTGAATAAAGGAAAGTTGATTGTCGCCAATGGACTTCTCGACCTGACCAACAATTTATACAAATTATGTGACACGAATCAACCCAATAGAGAACTGATTTTGCTTGCTGCTCACACTAATGAGTAAAGTAGAACTTGGAATGAATGACTCAAACCCTTGAATTCTCAAAGTATGCAATCGATAGAAACTCATAACATGGTTGTTGGTCTACCCAAAGTGTTCCCCCCTAAAGGAGTCTGTAAGGGCTATGTGCTTAGGAAGCATCATAATGCACCTTTTGACTCTCGAAAATCATGGTGAGAATAGCGCCTACTGGAGTTGGTTCACAATGATGTCTGTTGCATCAATCTACATTCACTGGAAGGTGCAAGGTATATTTTGACCTTTATTGATGTTTTCTCTTGCTTCACATGGTTTTATTTTTTTAAGAATAAGAAACTTGTCTTTGAAAAGTTTAAGGAGTTTTGGTTCTTTGTTGAAAATAAATGTGGCTTTACATCAAGTGCCTAAGATCAAATAATGGTTGTGAATGTTAGGGTCCTATAAATTATAGAAAATTTGATTATTCAGTTTCTATCTGTTGTTGCTCTCATGACAAAAGATATTGGCTTGCCTGGTTTCCTTAGATAACGTTTCCTCTCCCGCCATCCATTTTACCTAATCCTTCATTCACTTCTGTGCCACACACTCCCCTGTCCATTCATCTTATTCACCACTTCTCACCTGCGAGCCATTCCTGCACAAAATTAATGTTAGACAAGCTTAGGGTAAATGAAAAACAATAAGTTAATAAGTATTAGTGAACATTGTTAAGGATTAATAATTAGTAAATTAGGTTAGTAGGTTATTAATTAGATTAGGGTAATAAGTCATAGTTTTAATAATAAATTAAAATAATTGATAAATAATTATTTTTAATAAATAAATAATTAATTTTGAATAAGAAATTATTAATTATTAAAACATTATAAAAATTATAAACTATAAATAATCAAAATAAAATTATAAACATAATTAATAAACTAAACAAATTAAATAAACAAACTTTATAAAAAATAAAAACAAAATAAATAAATTATTATTAAAACAAATAAAAAGTCAAAATGAAAACAATAAAAAACAAAACAAAACAATTAAATTAAGAAAACAAATGAATAAAACAATTGAAAACAATAAAAACTAAACATTATAAATAAAACATAAAAGATAAAACACGTAAAACAAAACAAATAATAAAAAATACATATAAAACAAAACTAAATAATTAAAAATAAAAACAAAAAACTATATCCTAAGTTTATTAATACCCCTTCGGTACTTCATACGTCATTTTCCACTCACATTTGGGCAAACCAGGAGGAATTTTGAGAAATCGAAATATTTTTTTTCTCTGAACGGGAAAAATAACAATAACCTCTCCTAGATTTCTCATTGTTGTTACATATTGTGAGAATCAAAAGCATCTGTGAGCCCTATTTTTTGGGATTTAGTATTTTATTGTCTAAGACATCTATTTCAAACCCAGATCCCAGACAGCTAGAGATTAATTTCAAAAAACAGAGAGGGTTTTTTTCTCAGTACAAGCTAATATTCAAAAACCTTCGTCGGATTGTACACATCTATCTCAGAGTGGGAGAATCAAAGACTTCCTTGGACCCTATTTTTTAGAATTTCGGGAGGCGAATAAATCAAAAGAGACAGATAGCAAAGGGGTCAAAATGACCAGGAAAAAAACATAAATTGAAGAAACAAATCATGAACAAATCCCATCAAATTGGTTTCCAGATATACCTGACAACCAACTACAACCTTAGATTCTAATTTTGCTCGAGATCTATGATCTTTTGTCAAATCAGATTTACTATTTTTAGTAAAGTTGTTTGGGATTTGTTCTCCATTAATATAACCAGATCCATGATTATAGGCAACAGTAATTGAACTCCTGACAACCTATTGTGGTGATGGAATCTTATATATTTGGAGGCCTTTTGATGTAAAGGTGGGAATTGCTGCCAAAGATGTCTATTTGGATTGTATCATTTTCCTAAACGTTTTTTATGAATTAATACAGATGTTAGTACTCTCATCAAGAATAGATTCATCATGGTGATGTTCTAAGCATGTCTTTCTCTGTAATCCACATTTTCATTAATGTTTATTTCTTCTAGTATTTAAATGAGAGTAGATGTTTTGAATTCATATTTGATGCTCCATTCATGTAGTAAATACTTATTATGTTTAAAGGATTGTTGGTTCAAAATTCATCTGTATTCGGTGCTTTGTCCAGGGTGATCTATATCTTATTTGTTTTTCTTATAAAGTTACATTGAGAATTATTAATTGATCTCACTATGATGGACTATCTTGTTCTTTTTTCTGTTGTCATATAAATATTATTTGTTGAAAAACAATGCCTACTTTGCCTTTGTTTTCAGAGAGTACCCATCTGTTATTGACTCACTATCATTAATCTTCAGCACTTGACTCCATTTCCCAATGGTATTTTATCGCATGTATGTCCTACCATCCTTTTTAAAACCAAACCAAACCCATTATATACCATAATCTTACCTCTGTGAGATAATTGCCAAATATTTTGAGTATTTATCAGTTGTGAGAGAGCCCTCTCTAGTTGTATAGGTGAGAATACAATCCAAAGATGGTTGAAATATTTACATCTGTCCATTTCTTTCTCAGCCTTAGAAATTCTAGAGTGCTAACATTTTGGCAACCATACTAGGGATATTTCTCAGAAAAGTGTATCAAGTTCCAGATCTGATTACTGATGGTGAATAGTGATCAGACATAAGAAGGTTGAATTATTCACTTGGAGACTCCATGTTCAAAGTATCCAAAGCTTCAAATTTTTCAAGGTGACTCCACTATCAAAGAATATGGATTTTAGAGAATTCATGGAAAATCTAATACACGTTGATCCGATTTCTTTCAAAACAAGATGAATGGGTATGTGACAAATCCTCTATCTTGTGAAGTTTTAAATGAATTCAGAGATAATTTAGCAGAGTTTCTAATCAATGAAACATTTTCAACAACCTTGTTTCATTATTTGAAATCAAACAAATTTTCTCCTGAGGGTAAAATTTGTTTTCTTGAGTTAGTTGTTGAAATATTTGAGGAGGATATTGAAATTTTGGATCTCAGATTTAGTCATATAATTTCCAAGATCCTAAACAATTCTTGGAAAATATTTATCCTCCAAAACAAGAAGAAATTTCAATACCTTTTGATTTTCAAATTGATGAGAATTATTCTTTCAAGTACAACACTGACACTGTAGAGTTAGAATCAGGGTTTAACCATGAGGATACACACGATGATGAAATCATCCATGACCAACTAGTCATTAAAGGCCTGGAAGACAAAGTAATTAATCATGCATTTATTGATCATGTAGCAGAGTACATGGAATATTTTTTAATCTTAAATGATCGATCATGTTTCAGTTGTTTCCATTACACTTTACAACTTGGATTTTGTGCACAAAAGTTCAATTTGTTCTTTTGATTGTGCTAAAAAATAGTCAAGCAATCTACTTGTTTCAACAACTAATGGATTGGCTTCATTGGCATTTTAGTATTATTTGATTCAGAAATTTTTTTAGTAGCTTAGGGTAGATAACAGTGTGCAAATAATCTCATCTCTTTGAGCATTCCTTTTAGATATTTTTTCAGTCTCAGTTTCAAATTGCAGTACAATTTCCAGTTTGGTGTGCATTTCAAATTTCAGTTTTCAGTTTGATTTGGGTTCAATTGAGGATCAAAATAGGTACAGGTTGCAGAATAAAGTTTTGGTATTATCCCAATAAATAAGGCAGTAGTCTTCATATTCAAATATATATGGTTCTTGACACCTCCTACAGAGCTTTTATCCCCCATTGGAGCCTATGTTAGGGTCCTATAAATTATAGGAAATATGATTATTGAGTTTCTATTTGTTGTTTCTCTCATGATGAAAGCTCATGGCTTGCCTGGTTTCCTCAGATAATTTTTCCTCTCCCGCCATCCATTTTACCTAATCCTTAGTTCACTTCTGCGCCACTTGCTCCCTTGTCCATTCATCTGATTCGCCACATCTCGCCCGCCAATCATTCCTGCAAAAAAATTAATGTTAGACACGCTTAGATAAGTATTAGTGAACATTGTTAAAGATTAATAATTAGTAAATTAGGTTAGTAATTATATTAGGGTAATAAGTTATAGTTTTAATAATAAATTAAAATAATTAATAAATAATTATTTTTAATAAGAAATTAATAATTATTAAAACATTATAAAAAATAAAAAATAAAAATAATCAAAATAAAATTAGAAACATAATGAATAAACTAAACAAATTAAATGAACAAACATTCAGACCTTGATTCTTTTATTTTGTACAATGATGGAGACATGGAAAGACAAATTACAAATTTGGAAGATGATGTTTATAACATTGAAGAAGACAAAACATCCCTTGAAGAAGACAAAATAGTGATGGTAAAATATGATGAACCAAAGGAACCTCTGTGGAGTTTATAATTTGAGGGTGTTGTTAGTAAGGAAGATCAGGAGCTGGTGTGTGGGTTTCTAATTCCAAAACAAATCATACAAAAAGTCATTCCTACAAGTTGAATTTTCATTGTACCAACAATATAGCTAAATATGAAGCGTTAATGCTAGGTTTTCAACTTTTAAAGAAGATTGGTTCTAAGAGAATTTCAATTAGGGGTGATTTTGAACTGATAATAAAACAGATCAAAGGTGAATACTTTGATAAACACCCAATATTGAGAGCCTATAGAAATGTTGTTCTATATTTTTTGCAGTGCTTTACTGAATATGATTTTCTAGCCATTCCTAGAGACCAAAACATTATTGTTGATGGTATGGCTACATCAATGACGACTTGTAAGATACCATTTAATTCTAACCACCAGTACACAGTTGATGTGAAATGCAGACCTGTTGTCCCAGACAATATTAGGTATTGGCAAGTTTTTGGAAATGATGAACAAATTGAAGATTTTTTGCAATCAAAAAATGAATTTGAATGTGACAACATAGATGTTGATAGTGATGATGAAAAATAAAATGTAGATAATATAGGTTTATAATACATAAATAAAAAACAAGAAGATCTGGACATTTTTGTGACGACCTCCACGTTACGACGACCCAACTCTAGTAACTAGTGCAATTTTTTTTTTTTTTGGGGGGGGTGTGTGTTTAAAAGGTGTGTGAACGCGTGTACAAGGAAATAATCAATGCATTCGACTCTGCGTCGCCACCCGACGACGAATAAGACACAACCATGATGAACATAAAAAGACGACAAGGACGCGCGACAAGTAACTGCATGCATAAACGATGATCACACGACGCTAAGTAGAAATGACTACCCACCCGTCCTACCCTGCAATGATTAGGACCTCCAAGACACATAAGAAATTCTCAAGCCCAGGTTCCCATCGATTTTAACCATTTAAGGTCTCAGGGCTGGCAACTGTTTTGAGGAACATGGAGGTGTCTACATCCCACCCGATACAAGCATACCGAGAACACATAAGGCGTATCAACCAAGTACAACATTATTCAAATGAACAATGACCCTCATTTACTGACTCAAATAATCCTTGTAATTAAACAAGGACACTACACCACATAACTTATCAATAACAACTAAGATTACAATGATGCTGCCATGACATGGCAAACATATTACATTACAACCATTTATTTTACACAATAACATCACCTTATATTTTAGGTGTTATCCCAACACTAAAATTACAAACCATTGCCATGAAAGGGTAACACCCTTTTAATTTAAGTTATAAAAAGTTTGCAGGAATAACCTTCACATTACCATACCAATTTATATTATTGACAATAAAATTTTCAGTGACATTCCTAAAATTAGCATCCTCCTTCGT
>SNQJ01S0099625.1:0-10383 GCA_010110895.2 Picea sitchensis
AGGGAAATAACATCTACCATCACCCTTTTCACCCGCTTTACTTTTTTCCCCACCTCTAACAACATTCTGCGACATTTTTCCGCACAAAAATACCCTTTCGGAACCGTCGTTGTTATAGCAAGATTGTCGCAACATCTTCAAATTATCAAATATTTATAGGCCAATTTTAGGTCACCATCATCGCAATTGCGATGATAGTGACCTAAAAATATATATATATTTTTACAGCTATTTATTTTAGGTCATTTTCAATGGTAAAGTTTGACTAAATTTTTATGGTCAAATTTCGTCGTATAGGTGACGGAAAATGTAGGATCGTCGCTTATGCGATGAAAATTGACCATTACAGTTCAGTCAAACTATAGGCGTCAAGATGGTGACGAACACGGGGTAGATTTAGAAAAAAAAAAAAATCTCTTGCATGTTGCGACGAAAGCGTACTTTCGTCGCAAGTGGTCATCGCAAATTTTTCAATATGTAGTAGTGACGGGGTCCACAATCCTCTTAATTGAAAAATATAAAATGAAAACTAAGAACATTGGTGTTGGGATGTACCCTTCATTGATGGGAAGTTTTAACTTCTCAGTGCTAATTTTGTACATTGATGTTGTTCCAATTTTCTACCAACAGTCAAGCTCTTCGATCCCCGTGACTCAATTAAGTTCATTTCGAACGACGTATTTCGAGGACCCCTGGGTGTTACTTTCTATATGTGATTTTGAAGAATTCCTTTTGAATGTCAGGATGTCCATGTCATTATTTGTAGTTGAGATATCTTATCACGTGATTCAACAAGCTACTGCAGATTTTGATCCCACTCCTTCTTGGACAAAAGAAGTGGATAATATTACCGAGCCTTGAATTCATGAAACTCACTCGATTGTCTTGATATTGTTTTTCCTTCTAATGAAGCTATTATTGAGTAAATAATAGGGACAGATAGGCCTTGGGAGGACTTACATCATCGATATTATTTCCTCCTAGAACTTATTCAAGTGGAGAAAGGAGAATTTCGATCAATTTTGAGTAGAGGTTTTGAATGCCTCGTGAACCCATTAGTTAAAAATAATGTGTATGTTGAGGGAAACATGGAAAATGTATCAAATACTATTCTAATTGACATATCTAGAACCCCTGGCATCATGGAGAATGTGTTTATTGGTGTAAATTGTTCCCAAGAAGAGATTTGCATGTATGCCTCCCTATTTAAGGAATACAACAATGTTTTTTCCTGGTCATATGAGGAAATGCTAGGTATAGACCTTGCATTTTCTAACATGAGATAAAAACATACGGAAATGTGAAACCTTTTCGACAAAAATTATGACCATTTAATTTGAAAAGGGCGTCAGGGATTAAGGTGGAGGTAGAGAAACTACTCAATGTCAATTTCATCTATTTAATTCCCCTTCCTAAATGGGTGTTAAATCCCATTCTAGTGGATACAAATTAAGAAACCATTCACATTTGTATGTAATTTCACGATCTAAATAAAGCATGTCCCAAATACAACTTCCGCACACTATTTATCAACTAAATTATCAATGAGTGTGCAGGAAGTGAAATCTTCTCTTTCAGGGACGAATATTTGGACTATAAATAGATCCAAATCCAATCCAAGGATCAACATAAAATGACATTCATATTTTCTTGGGGTACATTCGTGTATAAGAATATGCCTTTCATCCTTAAAAATTTTGGGACTATGTTCTAGTGGGATATGTCTTTCGCTTTTCATTATCTCAAGAATATCATCGAGGCTCATATTAATGATCTTGATGATCATTCTTGTAAGAGAGTAGATGTAATATCCCCAAGGACGATCCCCATTTGTATTTATGAATTGTAAACATTTTTTGTAGGCTGGTGAGCCGAGAAATTATAAGATGGTAAGATTATGTGTTATTAGGTCGAAGAGCCTAGGTGTTAAAGGCCAGGAGCCTATTTTTGTACATGTAACTATTCATATCATTAATATAAAAACATCGCTTCGTATAGACCGAACATGATAAAAGATAATGGGGTACTAAGCTCCACTAGGTTGGGTAAGGGAGAGGGGGCTGAGAGGTCGGAAAGAGGGGATAATATTAAGGGCTTAAGTCCAAGAGAATAATAATTTATTATTATTCCAAAAGATGATTAGAAGGATATGTTTTTATCCTAAGTTCCTTTGGGAGGAAGAGTGACTTCCAAATGGAAAGGAATGTGCTTCATGGGAGACATGTGTCAACTCAGGCACATGTAGTTTAAGATGGATAGTCATCTTGTTGGGGGCCTCACTTCCCATTCTCCCATCATTCGCCTAAATCATTTGGCCTGCATTGTCGACCTTTGCATATTTCACGCACCTCGGAAACCAGTAACCCGTGAAGCTGACCTGTGTTTTCCTATGAAGCACAACATATTTGTACTTTCTAGAGCTGTGTTGTGCCTTATCGAATTGTGGTTGATGCCATCCCATGAGCTATATTGATCCTTGTTATTTTCCTCACTTGCTAGAATTGAGTTGAAGTTGGTTGAAGAAGTGGGTTGTTAGGCCCGTGGTTGAAGAGGCAGGTTGTTAGGCCTATGAGTAGCTCTCTCTAGGTGAGAGCGTTTGTTGGGAAGTGATTTTCTCCTAGAGAGAGTCCATCACCAGCTATAGAGATCTGATAATTCCTGATCTGACCTATTTCCGAGACCCTGAAAGGGAAGTGGAGCAGTCGATTCACTGTGGAACAATGAAGGTGTATATTCCCGGGGTGGAACATGCATGTGGGGAATGAGAATCTGTGAGTAGTGGGCGTAAGTAGGCACTTGGAGAGAATCCTTCCAGTTTCACTGTGTAGTCTTCTGTGACCTCAACCTAGTCTAATATTCCCTTGTCCTGGGTGGAGCTTAGTCCCAGCTCGGGGGTGACCCACTGCTAAGCGTGATGAGCAACTTGGTCTAAGGCTGGGAGGTTCATGGAAGGTCTGCACGTAGTTGGTGTACTTCAATTGAAAGATAAGTACCCATTTCTATGTTCATTTACATGTTGTGTATATGTAAATGTGTTATAATTGATGAATATTTCCTGTATATGTTGTTATATTATGGGTTTTCATGTGAGTATTGCATGTATGTTTTTATTGTTATTTCTGCATTAATATATGTATGAACAAAATATGTTGTTTGTTTATGTTTACATGCATATGATAATTGTCATTTCTATGAGTAGTGCTTCTCATCTTGTTGGTGGTCAGGGGTGTTACATATTGGTATCAAAGCCAAGGTTCAAGCACTGAGCCTGGATTGGCCAGATAAGTGGTCATTAGAACCAAGGTTTCAGACAGAAATTGTGCCAAGAGGTTACCTTGGTCGTGATTACAAAGCTCGAGAGGATGAGTGATATGTAAAATCACACCTATCAGATCGGGAAAAAGGAGCATGAGAGTTAACCTCCAAGTCCTTTGGAATTCATGGCTTCGATGAAGTTATGGGTTGTAGAGATTAAGAGGCCGAAGGCCCGAAGTCTGAAGTATGTGAAGAGGATCTACACTGTAGACCTCGGGAGAAGATCTCGACAGTTTGATCAAGCCAAGTTAAAAGGGGAAAAAACAGTGGTGAAGGGAGAACCTCCGGAGATAATCTAGACCATCCGTTAAGAGGGACACATGTCAATACATTGGCTTGTTCAAGATTTAGACATTCAAGATAATGAGTGTGTGCCGAGGAGAGAAATCCCAAATATTGAAGTTTCGAATCCCCAAAGAGCCGAAGAAGTGAGTCATGATGATGTCACCTGGAGGTGACATGGAACTCTCTTATACCTGCCACGTGTCCCGAACTAAAATGTTGTCATCTATACTATGTGGGCCCTGAGGTTACATGACATAGTTAAAGGTCTGCAGACCCACATTGGCGTTGATCAAGATACATCAAGATCGACGTCCAAGAGGCATTTCGGGGACCCAAATTCCACGAGAGTTAATTTTCCAGGGCAGTCTTGCAATCCAAACCATGGTTTTACCAAGGGGTTACATATCCACATCAGAAGAATTGTGGGATGAAAGGTGGGTTACTCCAAACCGCAGATGCATGCCCCCACAATTTGAAAGGTGTTACGTGATGTGACTATTTGGTATCTTAGTTCAAGTATGGAAACCATGGGACCCAATGGACGCGTGCCACTAGTTGTGAAGTATAGAGACTTGACACTCTGGAAGAATGGTTCATAAGGGAACGAAAGAAAAAAAATTCAAAATTTTCATAACGCTGAGGTTATGAGACGTAATGATTTCACCAAAGGTGACATGGAAGTGTTCAGAGATTAACGGTTCAGGGTGTTAGGGGTGTACGGATGTGAATTCCTCCGAAGTCCCAAATCTCCAAAGATCTGAAGTCCCAGAGCTCAGATGCTTGAGGTTCCATAGTGAGAGTTAACCATTGGATGCTGGGTAGTCGTGGACTATTGATCCACCCTAATTCAGGAGTTTGTCAATCCGGAACTCAGAGAGATTTGATGTGATGTGATTTGAAAACTTCTGAAGCTGGAGGCCCGAAGTCCCAAAGTCTCGAATAAGCACCTATCGACCTAGATTTTGGCCACAATGCATGGTCGCATGGGTTGGGGGCTAAGATAAAGGGGCTAGTGCCCAAAAATTATTGCAGAAGAGAGCATAGCTCAAGAAGAAAATATCTACGGGGATTCTTGATTGATTGAGAACTGCAAAATGAAATATGAAAGTTTTCTTTGAATTAGATTGGTTTATGAATACTGTGGAATTTGTTAAGGACTGATGGCCTGAACATTTTTGGTTGAATACACATTGTGTTTGTAGAGTTAACAGTCGTCAGAACCAAACCAAAATGGAGGAGGCACAAAATGCTTTCAGTTCATAGAATGAAGCTAAAGGAATGGATTTCCATTTGGGAGTTGAAGGATCGATCTCGAATGGGCATGGAGAAGAGATAGATAAGGAGGGAAACATGATGAAAATCATTGAAATATTGTAGAAAGATGTCCAGACTCACCGAGAAGATAATAGAAAGATCATGAAAGATAGGGAACAACTAGAAGAATTCAACGTAGAGTTGATACAGATCCTGGAGAGGATAGAAAATAAATTGGACAAAGAGAGTGACTCTAGTAAATCAGGAAGTCACGGGTCTCCTGATGAAAAGAGGAAATCAAGGAGTGTTGGTAGACACCATAATCATTCCCAAGGGAAATCTAAGAGGAGGGATCATAGTAGTTCAAGCCAATCTCCTACCAGAAATCATAGGAGATCTGGAGTGGATGAACTGAAGGGAGAAATGAACAATATTAAACCTCCTACGTTTGATGGAGAGCACTAGAAGGAGGAAGATGCTAAGACATGGCTTCTTTCCATGAGGAAATATTTCCAACTGCAGAATTATTCCTCTCATTAAGAAAGAAGAATTGAAATGTCTCAAATGAAAGGAAAGGCATCCATGTGGTGGGATCAACTTGTGCAGGTGCAACACATTAAATAGAAAAATGTTACATGGAAGTAATTCAAGAAGTATTTCAAAAAAAAATACTTAACTAAGAGATACTATGACAGATAGATGAAAGAGTTCTTTGAACTCAAGCTGGGAGGTATGTCCATTGATGACTATGAGTGAAGGTTTTTGGAATTGCTGAAGTATGTCCCTTTCATCAAAGATGAGACTGTCAAAATTCAAAGTTATCTGAGTGGACTTCCACCTTCCATCAGTGACAAGATCCAGTATGATGATCCTAAAACTATGGAAGAAACTATAAGGATATAAAAATGCTTATATGAGCAACAAAGAGAAAAACCCACTTTCTGGAAGGCTTGTGTTAGCACAAAAATTTGTAGTAGCAAATTTGGTCATTTCGCAACACTCTTGTTCTTGCTATTTGTATTGTTCAAAAATTGGTGATTTTGTAGCGTTTTTGGATTTCGTAGTGCCAAGAGTTCGTTGGCCATTCATAAGCGCCCAATTGCCAAGATTGGTGTTGTCTTACAAGATTGGCATATGAGAAAAATAAAGGCTTGATATCATTCAAAAAAATTTGAATTCATAATGGGCACTACCGATTTTGCATGACTATGTCACGATGGCGTTGTCAAATCCATATAGCTAAATTCATGAAGGATGCTTCTGCCAGTTTTGAGTGACTAACTTAAAACTTGTGTTATGAAAAAATTGGAAGGTATTTTTGAAAAATGGAGGAGATTTTTGTTCATCAGATACCAAATAACAAAAAACTTTCTTATTTTTTTAAAATGTGTTATGGTTAGATATATATTATACATAGAAGTGGCCCTATGGAATGTGATGTGGAAAATTTGTTCTAGACGGTTGAACTAATATTTTTGACAAGATGACTTCCAGGAGAATTTACGGGTGAACCAGGATGAATTTTAAAACTATGAAGGATTTTATTGTCAAGCACATACCCATGAACATTAACTTCTTTCCTTTTTCACACAGGTGTCATAGATTGGTAGATTCAAAAGAATCTTTAAGCCCTATTTTTCAGTTTTCGTGATTTCATGTTTGAGACATGTTTTTGTGACACCTATTGCGGCTAGATGGAAATGAATTTAACGCAATTGAGAGATGTTTTTCTTCATAACAAGATTATATACAAAAAAATTTCTCAAATTTTACACAACTGTTATGGTTTGGGAATTACAAGTGGCTTTTTAAAGCCTATTTTTCAGAGTTTTGCCTCTTGAAAAGCAAGAAATCAATTAAAACATGTCATTTTTTGTTTGTAGTTTTTTCTATTTTGGGAAAGGGGTTGGAGTTTGAATGGGTGAGATGGAAAGGACCTATATGGATATATATTCATTGTAAAAGAGGGTATGTGGGTTGGATTCATGAGCCAAGAGAGATGAGAAAGTTGTAGGAGGCACTTTGCTTTTGATCATTGTAACCTTGAGGGGATTATGTTTTTGTAAACATTTATGTTATTGAAGGTTCATGATATATGTGTTATCAGATCAAATCTCTTGTTTTCTTTTCCAATTTGTCTTCTTACTTGAATTAATTTTACACCTTGAGGATCATGGTTTCCTTTTATTAATGGATTCTTGAGCATCTGAGGATCTCATGTATTTTGCCTATTAGTCATTGTTTACATTCAAGTACCTTGAATTCATTTATGTAGATATGATTTTTGCCTTATGGATTCTATTCTTTGTGTTATATTTTTATTCCTCTATTCAATAAACCTTTATCTGATATACAGATTGATTCAATTTAATGAGCAGAGTGTTTGCTTGACTCCATATCCCAATGGTCCATCATTGATTTACGACAGCTTACTGTCCTTCCCCTTGTTTTATTTTTCTTAATCCACAAAACCAATCAAGTATTTTTATTTCTATGTTACCAATATTACTCTCATTTGCAGTATGGGAGTGACTCTTGGAGTGATAACATAAATGGTGTCATTATCGGGGACATATTTGGGCAAATTGAAGAGCTCCCTGGGAAGAACGACATAGATCCAACTCTTGATGGTAGACAAGAGAGGGATACAGAAAATTGACTGTAATCATCTACCTAGAAACTCCACAATCAAAGACTCCACTGGGGAGGATCTGGTTGATAGAAAGATGAAGAGGTTAAATTCTAAATCCAGGTATCAGTTCATTAGTCTTCTACATCAACTTTTGTTGTTCTTTATCAGATCTTTCATGCTTTTCCCTTTTCATGTAAAAAGGATCATTTTATGTTTTGTGTATTCGGATGATCATCATACTTCTTTTATACATCCATCTTTAGAAAAAAAGGAAATCTTGCAGCCTTATGTTGTTGATGTTGTTCCTATATCCTCATCACAACCTATTTCTAAATATGAGTTTTGCATTCCAATTCCTTCTGAATCTGATCATTCTTGTGACTTTGTGGAGGTTGAAATTGATTCAAAACCTACTCAGACTTCAACACCTTTTTCCTTAATTTTTGAGCCTTGCCATCAAATTGTTATTCCCCATAATCAACCCACTGCTTTTCAAACTAAAATCAAAATGAAGATGTTCAAGCCTTTGAGGCTGCCCTATATCCTTCATCCTTATCCTCTTGACTGCCTTGAGTATCTTCCTCGGTTTTCTGGAGAGGATCATGTCACAGTTGAGAGTCATCTAGGGGCCTTTGAGAATTTTTTTGATCAATTTGAGATTGTTCATGATGATGTGACATGAGATTGTTCTCTAAGTCTTTGTTCAAAGATGCTTCTATTTGGTTTAAGGGTCTAAGAGTTGATTCCATTGGCTCTTGGATCAAGTTATCAAATGATTTTTCGAAGCATTGGGGTGAGAACAAATCTCTTGATTTGTATCTCGTTGATTTTTATGCTTTGAAAAGAGAGGAGGACAAGGCTTTTCTTGTCTTCAATCGAAGGTTCTACAACACTTATCATGATATTCCTTTAGAGATATGGCCTATAGAGACTGTTTCCATGGTATATTATGTTATGCGTCTGCATTCAGATCTTTCCCTTCTCTTGTTAGAAAGTAAGTCTTCATCCTTAATACAATTGTTTGAAGATCCAAAAGAAGTGGAGGAGAACATCCGTGCTTCCAGGAGGATCCCTGATTGAGATTGTTTTGAAAATATGCATGCACATGAGCAAGAAAAATGTTAGTACAATTCATATTTTGAGAAAGAAGGTAATGAATGTGAAGCAGATTCGGAACAAAAACAAGCATGTGAGCTTATTTCAGATTTAGATCTGAACTCTTCAAGATTTGCAGAGTATTCTAGAGACAGGTATGCATGTGAATTTTATAATCAATTTTCAAACCATGTTGAGAAGGTGGTAACCGATGATTGCATAGGAAACTACATGTTCCTAGATGATCATAATCCTTGTCATTTAAACATTGTTCTATCATCATTTTATGATCATGATTCTGAGGAGAGGCAAATCTCCATTTTTGATGATCACAAGTTGCTCTCAAGAGAACGAGAAATTCATCAGTCTTCCAACAAAGAGGCTATCATGGTTGAGCAGGTGTTTTTTTTTTTGGATCATCATGTTTATGATATCGGTTTCAAAGACCCGGTGGCAACCTTTATGGAATCATACATTTCAGAGAACTTGAAAATTTCATATTTCCTTAGCTCGCCAATGTTTCCGAGTGAGTATGGTTTGTTGAACAAGTTTTTATCACTTCTACTATATTTCATATATCATCTATTGATAGGTGTTATGGACAAGATCTTTTCAGTTTTGAAGTTACTTGAATGGTTGCTATGGAAGTCAGCCTTGAATTTCAGATCTGGTTAGAGTAGGGTAGTCGTTGAAGCGGCTAAAAGTGTTGGAGAGAATCAACCGGTCTAATCAGATTCTTTAAAGGAGGAGCTAGCTAAGTTGAAAAGAGCCCTCAAATAAAATTGAGTATATTTCAACAATTTTTGGATAGATGGTAGCATAGGTAAGGAACTCTGGAGATGATAGACCTGTTCTTGTATGGTCTCTTTAAATAGGGCAACTTCTATTTTGAATCATCCCCTTTTGTAATTTCAGATTTTAAATGAATATATAAGCGCAAAAGCGAATTTTGTACTGCTTATGACAAGATTCTAACTGATGGTGATATGAATCTTGTTTCCTTTAATATTATGTGTCTTCTTGTAACTTATATTTCACTTTCAACTGTCTGAATAAAACTTAGAATTCATCTCACTCACTTGAATCAATTTAAATAATACTTCAATGCAGTTGTGTATTCCTCTTTCTTTGAATACTATGTAAATTTTCTATTAAACTCAGGCTCGTCATCTTAATTAGCCTTTCAGACTATTTTTGCATGCATAAAATTCAACCCGTGTTCCTTTATTTATCATGAAAAATGACTTTATAAGGTAAATCATGCTTCTGCGCACCTGTATCTACTATACATTTCCTCTTCGTCTCGCCAATAACTTTTGCACACTACTTTTGCGTTGTGCACCAATATCCACTGCGCATTGTTTCTGTATCGCACTCGGATATTCCATATGCATTTTTCTCTATGCATTGCACCATGCTAAAGTTCAATATGCCTTACCACGTACAATAATTTGTATGCCCCACCGAATACTTTGTCGCTACCGCGCACAACCACCTACACACACCCTTGCATGCACTGTAGTGATACAACTCATACTCATATTATGTGCGCACCAACCAAACTTCACTATGCCTTACCATACTGCACACACCACATGCACCCTTACTATTGTTAATATTATGGTAGCTGCAGGAGGTATTTACCCCCATGTGTGAACCTGACGAGAATATAAGACTCTGGGAAGCAAGAGAAACCCTAATGAGTTGGCTAATAACCCTAGAAGCCTTGTCGGCTCAAGAAGATAATTTATATTAGGCTATTAGCCTCCAAGAGAAGAAGTCGGCCATAAATTATAATAATA
>SNQJ01S0099625.1:10393-41387 GCA_010110895.2 Picea sitchensis
GAAATACTGGCCCAAATGATTATTGTTGATATTCTATACTGAGGGCAGACACTCTTTCAGATCTCACAGACATGAGTGAAAGATTGGCCCAGTTGATTATGTTTTTGTCATAACATTGTTTCTATATAGATGAAGACTACTGTGGTGGCAGACATTCTTTCAGATCTCACAGACGTGAGTGAAAGATTGGCCCAGATGATACAATTTTTATCATAACATTGTTTCTATGTAGGATGCTCTCAGATGTTTGTTATGAAGACTATATGACAATAGATGAGGACTACTGTGGTGAATATGTTTCACCGTTTGCAACCATACGTTGCTGATCAAGTACTTATGTATTACTTGATGTGGTCGTTAACCACTGGATTGTAGTTATGCACTACTATGAATAGACACAGGTGTGTTCTATCCTTGTTCTAATTGCCTTGAAGACTATCAACAATTTATTGGAGACAATGATCATTCAGATGAATGATGAACATAGATTTTCCAGACGGAAAATAGTTCAGAGATTTTACTCCTCTTGTATCACTCTATGGTGAGAGTGACTTATCCAACATCATATCTAACTACTCAGATGAAGAATGGTTTTGAGAGATGATGCAGTTGATGATGATGGTGATGCTCATGATCTAGTCATGAAATAGTCTAGATGACTATATTGATTCTACCGGGTAAATGGCATATTTTGTGCTCAAGTCCATTACCTGTAAATACCTCTCTAGCTAGGAGGGAGTATTAATATTATGGTATTTACAGGAGGTATTTACCCCCACGTGTGAACCTAATGAGAATAGAAGACTCTGGGAAGCAAGAGAAACCCTAATGAGTTGGCTAATAACCCTAGAAACCTTGTCGGGTCAAGAAGATAATTTATATTAGGCTATTAGCCTCCAAGAGAAGAAGTCGGCCAAAAATTATAATAATATACTGAACAGAAACTTATCCAGAAGGAGAAGTCGGCCCCAACAAAACTGGAAGAACCACTATAAATACAGGGCGCCAGTTCTCATTTGTCACATCTTAGAATTTCAGTTTTGCAGTTTGGTGCACACTTCAGTTGCAGTCTTGTGCGTAGGTTTGGAGGAAGAGCTGGTGCAGCTGCAGCAGCAAGAAGATCTCAATTTTGGATTGAATATCTCTTGGCTAGGTTTTGGAACATCTGATCATCTTTTTGTTATGTGCTATCCTTGGGGATTGATGCTCTACTCTTTGTTTGGCTATCTAGCCCAGGGTTTGCTTCCGGAGGAATTCTCAGTCAAGGTTAAGGTGCTCGGAGGGAGGCTTAAGCCTATGGTTGGGTGACGAAGGTATCATCCATAGTAAAATGAGCACACCATCTTCTATTTTCTAACAACTATGTGTATGCACTCCGTGCAATGCTAAATTTAGCACACGCATCCCTACATATTATTCTTCCTCGTGGTGGCTCAATTTTCCATGAACACAAATATATTGTATACCATACTGTAATCTCATCTCCATTCAACTTGTTTGGCCCATTCAGGCTCAGTGTCAAAAACTGATGCTCTGATACCATACTGTAACATAGCCCCGACCACCAACAGGTCGGGGGATGTCACTACTCAGATACTTAACTTAGTTCCGACAACATATTGTAACACCCCAGTATTCAACTGAGCTATGTCACATAACGTTTTCTCTTCAAATACATATATATACACACATGCATACATACATATTGAAATGCATGCAATTAAACATATACATACAACTCTCTAGTGGAAGCTTCACATATAAATCATAAACAAATAGTTGCATTCTGTAAATATACAATTTTCAGGCTGAATTAATAGTAAACACAGACATGCAACATACATAGGGGTATACCCTTAAACATATGGACAATTATGACCACACATGCAATAAAACCCGTAAAATAACACATAAATGACAATGTAGCATGTAAATTCATCACATAACCGATACTTATATTGGTAGGAATGTTACCAACTACGTGCAAACCATCCACGAACCTCCCTGCCTTAGACTACATTGTTCATCACTCTCAACAGTGAGTCACCCCCAAGATGGGACTAGACTCCACCCAAGTAAGGGATTCCTAACTAGGCTAAAGGTACACGGTCAACCGGAAGGACTCCCTCTCAGGTGTTCACTCAACCACAACCTATAGCCTCTCTTTCGCCACATGATTATCCCACCCAAGGAAGTGTGCCCCTTCTCTTCTCAATAGTCCTTCGGCTACCCCACTTCACTTCCAGGGCTTCAACAACAGGCCGAACCGGAAGTCTCAGAGCATTGTAGTTGTAGTTTAACACCTTCAAGAAATCGATCAACAGTAATTATCTTACTCAAATAATTGCTCACAGGCCTAACAACTCGCCTCTTCAATCCCGCTCCCAAGCTGACAGGTACACCAACAAGAATGGTTATCGATCTGGTCTGGGTATGGTGGTAGGAAGATATGAGGATAGCTCAAGGACTGATGGAATTTATCCTAGATATTGGTTCTCTGGTCGAAGGAAAAATGGTAAGATTCTCAGCAATTCTTCCACCCCTCTCTTCTCCCCCACAATGGTTGATCCCCCCAAAGGAACTAAGTCTCGGAAATAAGTATGCATGTCTCCAACTTGAAACTTGTCATGTTGGAAGTTAATCTGATACACTTGTCCCCTACATTAGGACTTAGGATAAATTAATTATCCGTACTTTATGTTTTTAAGAAATATTAATATAATATTTATTTTCGGCTTTAAGCTCTCTAGCTTAACCCTATTCTTAACTTTAGGCCCTCCCTATCCCTATTTGGTGGAATCTAGTCCCCCTTCTCTTTTATCATGGCCGGTCTATGCGCAGCGATGTATTTTATATTAATCATGAGACATATAAAAAATAGGTGCACTGGCCTTTAACATCTAGGCGCTCTGGCCTAATTCCAAAACATAAGCATTATGGCTTATAATAATGGCTCACCAGCCTATAATGCATATCATATACATAAAGGTTTGTTGACCTTAATATTGCATGCACTTTAGTTACTGCGCACAGTGTCCTCTAACTTCAAGGTTGTGCGCTCTTTAGTTATTGCGCATGGTATCCAGAAATGTGCACACTACATAACTTTACTGCGCAGTATATGTGCACACCATGCCATGAAAGGTGTATTACAAAAATGATATCTAAACATATCACTAGCTTAAATATACTTGGATTACATTTGCATTTGGGTTCGGCCAAGGGATATTACAGTCTTCTTTTCATTTTTTGGAAGAATTTGAGTCGCCTTTGAACAAAGATCCAAGGTTTTAGTCTATGTCTCAAGAATTTAGATTCAGTATGGATTTAGGAAATTGAACTTGTTACATAGATTTTTTACTCCTCCAACTAATTAATCTTTCATATACTATGGAGATTTTGTCGATTCCTCATGTTTCACAGACTTATGTAAATGTTCATATTTCATTCCATGTTTCCTAAGTCACTCTATCATGTCATGCTTTTTTTCAAAGGGAGTTTTATCCTGTGTTGGTCATTCCTCAGAATTATTGACTTTGCAATTCAACCTTATCGTATGTCAAGTACTTCTCAAAATCACATACATTGTTTTCCTATAATCATGCTAGTATTGAAGGTCCCCATTGACTTCCAGATGGTGAGTCAACTCTTATCGACTATGACTCATTACTCTTATTGATATGTGACCCTATGTTCAACAAATGAATTCCATAATTGGTTGTTGATTGAGTGGTTTACCTTGTGTTCGATGGAAATAACATTATTCACAAATTGTAATTCATGTAGTACCTTGGATTCCATTTGTCCCCATTGGTGGTTTCCTCACCTTTGTCAACAATTTTCGTTATTGGATACTATTCATAGGGTCACTTTTGTATGTTATTCCATTCAGTGCACATGAGAGACCTACTTAGTGGTGGGTCCTTTCAAATCTTTTCTTCTGAGTTCTTCCAAATATTTGGCCTTATGTTGTTCCTCATGTTGGATGATGGGGGATTCTTTAACGACCTCCTTATAATGAATCTGTTCCTATCAAATTCATCATTCATTGATCTGGGATGGGGATCTAGAGTATTTACTAGTAATTTAGGGCTTGGAGTCATTAATGGCAGGTTCCATTGCTATTGACAACGAGAATACATTATTGTCTCCTAATTGATAGATTCTATAAGTGTTTAATGTCAACTCCTTTATTCACACTTGTTATAATTTACTAAGTACCTTTATGGCCATTATCATTATTAGTGGGTTGTATTTCGTTTGTTAACGGTATATGTCAATTACCGATAATCATACAATGTCTCTCTCTGTTTGATTTCATATCATATATTCACATAATGTAGACTCGTACCATCTATGGTTGATTTGAAGACCTCAGGTTTGTATAGCATCACATCTTTTATGTTTTTTCCTAAGTTGCATTGATAGTACCACTTCCACTCCTAACATTGGTACTTGAGGGGGATCCATTTGTTCAACTATTGTTTCTAGATATATCCTCCTATGATTCTGAGACATAGATTCATGATGAATCGCTTTTGTAGCTATCATATATTTTTACATAGATCCACCGTGTATTCATTTTTGTGGCCATGATTATTGTTTCTATATATACATACTTCATGGATCTGTAGTGTACTTGATTTGGAAGCCATGATTTTGTCACTCCTGATCATGGGTATGCCCCCATCAGGAAGAGATTATTCTTACGTGTTTTCTGTTGTAGGTTCTATTCTTGGACCAGATTTTGGTGACCTTCTCTTAGGCCCACTACATTCTCACTTCCTGGATTTGTAATTTATTTCAGACATAAGTTGATCTTTTGATGTCACACGTTAGGGGGAATCTATTATAGCATTAATTTCCACCACATATGAATTGATTACTTGTTTGTCCTTTCATTGTCCTATGTGTAGACATTAATCACCTTTACATCCTCTTGATTATTAAAAAAACAATATTTTTGACATGTACATGCCTTAACAACTATGCAAGGCACGTATACACGTGTTTATCCAATGAAAGTCATGTACATATCATTTGTTTCTCAAAAAATAATAATTTTCCACGTTTTTTGGTAGGGTTCATGGCTTTGCCTGATTCTCGACCTCATGTTTCCCATACATAACTAATTGTAACTAATCCAAGCACTTGGAAATGGTATAATTTAACCATAAGGAATGAGGAGAGGAAAATCATACTTGATGTAAAGTTATGTTGGATATGTCCCTCCTTGTCTGCAAGCCCTTATTTCCTTGCTAGTGATTCATATCCTCAGACCTAGAAACCCTTGTTTATGTTGATGTTTAACTTATTCAGCTAGCAATTACAGTTCTTATTTATTATTACCATCATTTAGCACATTAGATGTATAAAGAAGATAATTGAAAGAGAGGAAAACACATAAACAATAGAGACACACAAATTATCCTCAAAAACCCTCATGGGGAAGAAAAAATAGAAAAAACATCCTCAATATTGATAGACCAAAAAAAAAGCAGAAGATCCTCCTCTACTCCTTCAATAGGAAAGAGTAGCACACCACTTAACCAAGAGATACCAATAGATAGACCAAAACCCTCCTTGATATAATTCCCAGTTGCAACAACTACTCCTCCAAGAATTGCACACTTTTTCCTCTTGTTGTAGAGCACATGAGTGAGTGCACAAATGAGGTGTTGGACTCCCTTATAAATAATGGTTTAGACAACCTAAAATTAGGTCTGGTCCAACTTGTCACTTTACCCTCTTAATTTACATTTAAATTTTCATGGCACAATAGGGACAACTTTTATAAAGGCACAATAGGGCCTAATTAACAAATATAATATAAAAATATTACTCAACACTCCTTATTAGGTAGAGTATTCTTCGAAGTTACAATATTTCAATACTCCCCATTAACAAGAAGGGTATTCTACTGACAACATCAATAGAAACTGACTGGACTCAATACAACATCAAGAGAAGGAGACATCATCATAAACATCTAGAACAATGTATGGCATATCTATAAATCATCGAAAAATTTTCTCATCATCAACATCAGTAGAAACTAAGAATCATCATCATCAAAATCAGTAGAAACTAAGAATCATCATCATCAACATCAGTAGAAACTAAGAATCATCATCATCTACAGTGCAGAGCTTGAGAAACATCATTATCATCAACAATATGAAGCTGGAACATCAACATAAACAACACAAAGTTGGAACAATAACATCAATGGCAAAACAATGAGATAGGATCATCATCATCAACAACAACAACAACAATGGGCACTCTGACAGACCGTCCATCTGAACCTTACAGGATCTATCCAGAGATAATAAAATCCCCTGCAATATATATCTTAATGATTTTCTACACTATTGACCACAAAAAGTATATACATACATAGGAAGTCTGACATATCGACCATCCAAACCTTATGGTATCTATCCAGGGATGATCAATCGCCTAGGATATAAATCCTAAAAAGCTTCCTTCATGGTATTCAAGATACCATAGTATCATAAGAGTCACTCCCCCTTTCAAGGGAAGTCCTTTTAGACTACACCAAGCTTGTCTCAGAAGTACTCAAACTTCACATGAGACATGGGATTAGTCAACACATCTTCTACCTACTCATCTGTGCCAACATACTGGAGGTTCACAACTCCCTTCTATACCATATCATGAATGTAGTGGTACTGTATCTCAATGTGCTTTGTCTTATCATGGAACACTGAGTTCTCTTTCATGTTTATGCAACTCTGGTTATCACAAAAGATCATGATATCATCCATCTCTAGGTCAAAATAGACCTGTCAACAACTTTTGAATCCATATGGCTTCACAACTGGCGGAGCATGCTACAATGTACTCTACTTCTTCCATACTGAGAGAAATAATAGATGTATTCCTTCTTTACCATGAATTCATGGTTGAACCCAAACTAAAACAACATCTTGAAGTTCTTTTTATGTCTGAAGCCCTTCCATCCCAATCTGAATCAGTATATCCATACAATCTAAAGTCACAATCTCTAGTATAATAGAGGCCATAGTCCAACGTACCCTTAAGGTATCTCATCACATTATTTGAATATACAAGGTGAACGCATTTGTGCTCCACCCAATAATGTCTCAAAGTGATCACAACAAACCATATATCTAGTCTGGTATTCATCAGATACATCAACGAACCGATCATCTCTCTGTATAGAGTAACATCAACTATTTCTGATGAAGTATCAGCCAATAACTTCATATTCGTCTCCATAGGAGTGGACATGGTTCTATAGTACATCATGTCGAATCTCTTCAGATTTTCCACAACATACTTTCCTTGACTAATAAAAATCTCTTATGGGCTCTACCATAATTCAAGACCTAAGAAATAGTGCATCGGGCCTAGGCCCATATTTCAAATTCAACGACAATCTTCTTCTTATAATCTGTGATGAGATTTTCTTCGTCTGTCAAGAATAAGTCATGCACATATAAAAACAATATAACGGGTCCATCATTCTCAATCTTGAAGTAAAGGTTGGGATCAACTTTACTCGTAGTAAATCCCAAGCTCATTAGAAAACTATTAATCCTACCATACCAAGATCTTAGAGTTTTCTTCAACTTGTGTACATGAGTCTTCCTATCCTATACTTCGAAAAAACAAATTCACATCACATTGTATCAACCTAGTACACTTTCTCAGCTACAACTCAAGCTACAAAATCATGTTTTGGTTCTATGTTCTTTCTACAAAGCACTATTTGTCTCACTACCTGAGAGTATGTCCTCTCTTTTTTCTGCAACTATTCCTGCTGGAACCAGGACTTTTCACCTGCAACTGCTATTTCTAAAGATAAGAATGACTTCTCTATTCTCATTGTAGCTACTAAACTCTGAGAGTAGATCCTATATTCTATCATGGTAACAACTTCATTTGAAACTTAGAGTTGTTGATACTGAAGGTAACTTTTCTTCTTTCATGGAGGTAAATCAATCTCAAATACATGGATTTCCCCCTCTGAATCTCATACTGTATCAAAATCATGGTTGTTTTGACTATATTCATGAACAATGGAACTATTTATTCTATAACTAGAGCAAGTGTCTTTTCACAGTCTTCTCCCTCTTATTGGGAGAATCCTCTGGACATAAATAAGTATTTTTACATCTCTATATTGTTATCTGCAACATGCTTGATATGTTAGGTCAATCTTGGAAGTCACCACTAACTTTCCTTCTGGTCTTAAGGAAAAATCAATATCCCAGTCCTTTTGACTGGCTTCCTCCTATGTCATTGAAACAAGGGAATCTTCTTAGGAGATTTCTTGTCTCCTAGAGGTCTCTGAAGCTACGATATAGTCTTCTCAACTCATGGAATTTGTCTAGTCCTAGAATATTTCTCTTTTTCACATATGATCCTTTCTGATATTAGTTTTACTATGAGTCTCCATGCTCCCTCTGAATATTGACTCCCTCTGAGTTTATATAATCTTTGGATCCATCTTCTCCCTTTGATATGTCTCGTCAATGCTATATGTCTTTTCATCCTGAAACGTATCACGAGACCATGGTGGTCTCTTTCTGGTTACTACATTGATTTTGGATAGGCCCTTCTAGCTCTACTAACTCTTCCTGATGATTTGAAGAGTGATTAATTGCACCAAAGGGATTTGTTTGGTCATCTTCAGAGCCTTCTACTCCTCATGATCTGTCTCCATATGAGATGTTATGTATCTAGCAAAAGTAGCTTCTTCTTCTTCTTCGGTACATGGATGTGTACAGTCATATATACAACTTGGATAGTCTACTCCATGTCTCATCTAATATGTTTCCTCCTGCAATCATCACTATATCTCCCACAAACTTATCACCTATGACCTTCCCAGAGAAAGAAAAAAAACAGAGAAACAATAGAGAAGAATAATACTCTTTATAGTAATAATAGAAATAACAGCGAGAAAAATCATCACAGTAGAACACCAGGACAATACAAATCAGTCCTAACAATTCACAAAAACTTTCACTACAATTGGTATTGCAACTGGTGTTGGCACTACAACTGGTGTTGCAACTAGCATGAAGGAACTAGTACGAAGGAACTACAACTGAATGCAACTGATACTACAAATGATATTGCAACTGCAACTAATACTGCGACTGTGTTATAACCCTAAATTACACCACACATGCTTACCTGGCATCAAGACATCTCATATCCCTCCTTTGCCAAATCACTATTGAACAACTCTTTGAAAATCCTCTTTTATAAAGGCCCACGAGCCCTACTCCATTACTGCACGCGTGTACATGTTGGTTGACCTAAAACAACCCGCATGGATCGACAAAAGAACGAAAAAAGGAAAGTTGTCGACGGAACACAAAAGATATGGGTGAGTTAACTAAAACGCATGGCCATGCATGGCCAAGGGTTCATCCAAATACCTAGCCCCTTCTAGCCTATAAAAGAAGGGGTAGGGGTCCCATTTGGAAGGAGGAAAAATATAGCAAAGAAACTCTACCCATTTGTGTATTCCCATTGTCCCAACCCTTTAGCCTTCCTTATGCCAAAGGAGATACAAAGCAAAGCAATTGGAGGACAGTCAAAGAGGAGCCCAGGATCAAGTTCGCGGAGCGGTGGCCGGTCTCAACTTTTGTAAGTTGACTCATTCAAAGTAATAAAGAAAATGCTTTTCCCGTCCCAATTCATGAACTTTTAATAGTTTGATTAGTATATGTTTGGATTTCTAACCCGTTAGTATATAAGTAGGATGCATGCATAGTTGTTGCTTGTCTTGTATGCAGGTCAGCTTTGGAAGGAGTATTGTGAACAAGTAATCAAGTACAACGGAGAATCGACATCAAACACCCGGAATGAGATAGGTTGATCTTTCCATGCATTTACTAAGAAAAGGGGATTTAAATCTAGGGATGAAGGTAGAAAGTAGTTTTTCTTCGGTCATATCTGCATGCAAAGTCTAAACCCTATTTTCTAGTCCATAAGTAGATTTCCCTCACAACAGAATTGGCGACCATACTGGGGAGACTCTCTAGGGTTCCTGGAATTTTATTTAGTTTTTGGGTAGTTTTAAAGACTAGTTTTTCTTGCCAGTTTTTTCTTTTAGTTTCTGTAAGGTCTCAGCTAGCAGGGAGTCTGGTTTTCCATACCATCTTTCCCTGTGATTTGCTTGACTGTGTTTTTCAGGACCCACAGAGGTACACGCGGTCTACATAAGGTCTGCATGCGTGTACCCGTGCCCTACTCTCTTACAACCCACATGTGAATGCTAGCTGAAGAAGTAGCAGTAGTATGTAGAGTTTAGAGAACTTCGGAGGCAGTCAACCTCTTCCCTGTCAAAATCACACATTCTCAGGGGGGTTTCTAGAATTTTGTCTGAGTCTTGTTTGTTTACAGTCTTATCTCAAATTGTTTGGCTTTATAAATTTTTCCTTACATTGTTGTTTTCTTTTTCTGTTTAAAAAGAGTGTCCAAGCCTTCAGAAGACTCGGGTTATCAATATCAGAGGTATTTTCCTGGTTTGGTCTATCTTTTTTTAGTTTTTCTCAGAGTTTAGAGATACACACGGCCTGTACAAGGTCAGCCCGCGTGTACACGCCCTCTGTCTCTATACAACTCGCGTTCACACGCTAGTTGTTGGATTAACAGTAGCGTGCCTGTGCAGGATAATTTCTCTTGAGGGTAAGGCAACCATCCTTTCCCTTGATGAGAACTATACCTCTGAGGTATTTAAATCTCTGTCAGTCAGTAACTTAGGATTAATCTTACCTTTAGCTTGCTTTTTCTCATTTAAAGAAAAGTTGTCATAAAAGTAAAATAATTTTTTAAAGGTTTTTAGACAAGTGTGAGAGTCATTTTTTAAAATTGCTAGTGTGCGATTTTTGACCTGATTCTTTGTGATCTGTGATTAGGCTAGAATTTGTTTTCTTGGTTGTTTCTTGTTGGTATTTTTCCTTTTTGCTTTATCAAGCATTTAAATAAATAAAAAAACTCTTTTTCATTTTCTTGTTTGGTTGAAAAGTGTGTTTCTGCATTATTAGCCAGGGAAAAGTCATTATTTCATAAGTTTTTTCAATTTAATTAGATCATAAGTAGATTGTAGTCAAGTGACATTTCTTTTGATTTTGTTGTCCAAAATCTTAGAAAAGTTAAAAAAAAAAAAATTGAAAAGTTGTTGAAATTTTGGATTAAGAAAAAATTTTGTTTCCATCTTTTTACTCATTTTTCTTTCATCTATTACACATCATCAATTTCACTTCCATATCCCTTGACATAAAACAAATCCATAAGATTAAGTAACACTAAAATCTAAAACTTATTAGACTTTCATGTTTGTAGGGTTCACCAACTAGTTCAGGATTTAGGGCCTTGGATTAGGTTGGAGAGGAAACTATTCAAGACCATTTCAAATCAAACATTGGAGTCTGAGTTAGGGAGTGTTTAAGTCCAGTATCGTGGAAGTTATCCGGGACCCCCCTCTAACACAAGGGATAAACACAAGATCGCGTTCGAAAAGGTAGCGGAGATAACCCCTCCAAAGATGGACTAATCGTAGTGGAGAACACATAAAGAGGGCTTGTCCTTGGATTCCGTCGTTTTCATTTTCTATGGGGCTTCATGGGTCTCAAATCCATTCAAGGTCCTCAGTTGTCTTCTGGACCATTTTCTCTCGATACGCTTGATAGGTTTTGGGCTCGATACCCTGCTCATTGTGGTCTACCCAACTTTCGATTGTACCCGCCTGGTGATTGTTCGCTCACTGGAAACCTAGTTGCCCATCTTTTTAGGGACTTACACGGGTGACTGCGAGGGTATACCATGGTACCTAGGATACACATCAGGCCACTCTTTGTAGAGTATACCTGGAGGGTGCTTCTGTGTTCGAGTTTCACTTGCACCGGTAAGTTTCTCTAGTTACAAGCCATTGTGCTCGACCAACCCCCAAAGCAATCGACCATTTTGGACCTTGAACCAACTGCTCTTGGCCCAGTTGAAACCCCAACCACTGATTTCTTGGCACCTTTCATTGTACCAATTCAATTTTACAAGCGCCATACAGTGTTGCACGCAGCAATGGAAACAAATGTTGTTACTCCTTCTAGGAATTCTTCAATTCCCACTATGGTTGTCACCACATAAGAGTTTTCACCTCCTAACCCACCATCATCGGTCTGAGCCACCATGGTCTCGACCGATTCTACATCACACAATGGTCCGATCCTATCTTTGGTGGTGACCATGACCCCTTTCACACCAAGTGCGACAGGCCCTCCGTTCTCATACAGGATGCCTAGTTCAGGTACAAGTCCTATACTTTCCTACTCCACTTTACAGACTTTAGGTCTGGGGGAAGGGATCTCTAGCACACCTCTACAAGGTCACATGGGGGGCACTCCTGCTCCTTTTAACACTTTCCCTTACGGAGGGGGTCATATCCCTCCTTCATCCCCTTCACTTGGCGGCTTGCATCAACCATCCACCGGACAACCTACACACAATAGTTTATTTGGAGTAGGGAGTCAAGGACCACCTTTGCATAGTCTGTTGGTAGGTTCGACACCATTTTAGTTGAATGAAATGTTTGGTAACAAAACCTTCTCGTCATCCACTTTCCCGACTGGGGCAACCCCATTTTTGGAAAATCTACTCCTATGCAGGGTACTATTCCTGCACAGGGGGCAAACCTAGAAACTGCTTCCACATCAGGGCCTTGGAATTCTTGGCAGGGATCCGTCCCCTTGTCCAGAATGTCGATCTGAGGTAATTCTTTCGAGAATCAATGGAACCCCAAACAAACTACTATGCCCATCCCCACGGGAGCACCATGGGGAAATCCTTCCCAGAGTCCTTCGAATATAATGCATGCCCAACCATCTATGTCCTATTTGGGAAATCAGCCAATGATGTTTCCACACTTGCAAAATCCATACATTGGCCAGGGACATGGTTTCTACCAAAATCCAGACCAACAACCAAAATTTTCTTGGCAACCTGGTGCCATTCAAACCCCAAGACCCTTTTTCCCAGGTTATCAGCAACAACCCAAACTACCCTTCCTGGCGACTTTGTACTTGCCAGATTTGACAAGGTTGTTGAATGATCCCATCTGTCACAATCCACGTTGGCCTCCTATGCTGACGAAGTTTCCTTCAGACATTCCAAGGTTCGAGGCCAAGCCTAACGAAGATCCAGGAGATCATGTGACTACCTTCCATCTTTGGTGCTCATCCAACTCATTGAAAGATGATTCCGTACAATTGCGATTGTTTCAACGTACTCTCATTGGGAGTGCCTAAAAATGGTACATCGAGCTTGATCGCTCAAGATACTCTTCGTTTGGCGAACTGGCGATGGATTTCCTAAAACATTTCCAGTTACCTGTGAGATACGACGCTGGCATAGAGCTGCTCGCCAATTTCGAACAGAAAACAGTGGACCATATCTCTGATCACATCTGAGAATGGAGACACCGGAAGAGTTTAATCAAAGTGCCAGTCCCACCAGCATTCCTTCTTGAGTGGTTCCTTAGGTCCTTGGTCCCACAGTTATCCAAATACGTCGCGACGTCGGGAGTATTCTCTGTAGAAGACGCCATCATGAGGGCTCAACAATTTGAGGTCATCTATTCTCATTCTGGTTTATTATACAACATCTTTCCAGATGTACCACGCTCAATACTTGATAAAACTAGACAGAGATTTGGACCACATGTCGATGGTATTGATGGTTCAGCACAAACAAATCTCGATGAGCAATTGATGCAGCAATTGCAACAGTTGTTGATACAACACACAGAAGCCAACCAAACTAATGCTTTGGCTGCTCCCCCTACCAAAACATTGGATGTACACATAGTGCAATCGACTAATCCAAAGGCCACCTAGCAGCCTGAAGGAAAGAAAAAACAACGAAATAATGGAAAAGGGGATAAGAAACCCACTGATAATGTTGATGGGGACAACACTGAGAGACGGAAGGTCAGGTATCCATGCAACTTGTGCATGGAATACCACCAGACCCATCTATGTCCTTTGCTTGAAAAAACCCAAAATTTTGTGATGCAGCAACAACCTGTTGTGTTGACCAATCCATTTCAACATGGGAAAAATATAACCCAAGCCTCTGCAAGCATGGAAGGGGGCATCCAAGAACCCCCTCCGCGTGTGAACAACCCCGCATCTGCAAATGTATATATGGTGAAGGGTGATGCTTTTATATCAACTAAAGCGCATGACTATAGTAAACCAAGCACTTCTGAGAAGGGTAAAGAAGCTGAACTCCCATATCTTCCTCTACAGATTGAGAAGACGTTGGGCGAAACAATGACACGCATTCCCAAAGGTGCATTTAAAAAATCTTCTCATAACCCAAACGCAAGGGCCACCCAGAACTACTCTATGGTGGAGGATTTATCGCAAACCCCTTGTGTGATGTTTGCTTTGGAGGTCCTCCAAAGCTGCCCTTCTCAGAGGAAAGCCTTGTTAACCGCTTTAGGCTCTACTGAGACTTGTAATCCAGGTACCATCATGTTGGATACAACCAACTTAAAACCTCATCTGCCTTACCACGTAGAGTTTCAGATAGTAGTGGCTTATCCCATGAAAACTTTTACTTGGAATATCTTCCGCATGGTGGTTGATGAGGGTGCCTCGAGATGCGTTATGTCATTGGCATGTTGGAAGGCCATTGTCTAGCCTGTTTTGTCTCTATCACCTACTCTCCTCACTGATTTCGATGGTCATTCATTCCGACCACATGGCATTGTTCCTTCTTTCCTCGTGCGGTTAGGAGGGAAGACCGTGTGTGTCAAAGTAGAGGTAGTCGATGCTCCCCTCGACTATAACCTCTTGTTAGGAAGGAGTTGGACTTATGCTATGCAATTTTTGGTTGCTACAGTTTTTTGGGTCTTGTTGTTTTCACACGAGGGCCGGATAGTGAACATCGATCAATTGTCTTTCTCCAGACCTGACCCTTCTTTGGGGGCATCCATAGTCCCGATGATTGATAATCCTCAACTCGGTGTCGTCAACGTAGGAGTTGGTTTGTGCCCATCCTTGATGGTTACCTTCGATTACCCGCCCCCTCATGGTGATATCAAATTTATATCCAATCACCATAAGATTGAGATTTTTCAAGTTTCGTCATTTCGCACGACTTACTTCGATGATCTATGGATACTTCCTTACCCATCAACCATGATGGATGAGGCAGGGCACTCGGGTATGTCCATGCCCTTATCTGCTGCTAAAGTAGCGTACTCTTTAGTCCAGCAAGCTTCAGCTAACACTGATCCAACTCCTGCACAAGAGTTAGATCCACTTCTAAAGCCTATTTGGGCTCATGGTTCTCTCGCTAACACCGATTCATTAGACTTAGTCTTTCCCTCTGACGAAGTAGTAATCGAAGCAATGACTAGTCCAAACAAACCTTGGGAAGATCTTCATCACAAATCATATTTCCTCCCAGAGTTAAGCCGAATCGAAGCAGGAGAATTCACCGTGACTATGACTGGAGATAGGTCTTTTCATACTAATCCCTTAGCTACACATAAGATCTATGCTGAGGGTAATATGGAAACCATTTCTGAAATGATACCTATCAATATCTCCATAACCCCTGGCGTCATAGATAATGTTTTCGTCGGAGCATACAACGCCCCCAAGGAGATGTCAGGAATCGACCCACAAAGAGTCTATCATGAGCTAACTTTGTTGTTTTTCAAGCTCACTTTGAGATCCAAAAGCAACATCCGACGAGACTGCATTTATGTTTTTCGATCTCGTCTAGATTAACTGAGAAAAGTAACCTTTATGGGGTCTTGTTTAAGCCCTTTTCAGACTTCTTAAAGATGAAAAGATTGTCGAGTGACCTTGTTTCTTCACACTCGTTCAATTGGTCTAGAAGAACGTTCCTTAAACGGGTCTTCTTTTAAACCCTTTTCAAACCTTCTAAACATGAAAAGATTGTCGAGTGATCTTGTGGCCTTTCACGCTCATTAAACTGAAATTTGAAGTCACGTCTGTTCGGCGGTAGTTTGCCCCTTTTTCAGTCTGGACTGTCAACTGTACAAACAAAGGTATACTCTATGGAACTTCAGTTCTATAGAAGAGTACTCTCAGGTATAATTTTACCCTTTTTTCGGGCCAGAGGGACTAAATTTATGAAAAAGGAACCCCCACGGAGTCCATAGTTAAGCTCTTTTCAGACTTCCTAAAATTGAAAAGATCGTCGAGTGTCCTTATTCTTTCACACTCGTTAAATTGGTCCAGAAGAACGTTCCTGAAGGAGTCCATAGTTACACTTTTTTTAGACTCCTTAAAAATGAAAAAAGGGCCGAGTGATCTTGTCCTTATCACACTCGTTAAAATGGTTTCGAATATATGTCTTGTCGGTGCTAGTTTACCCCTTTTTTCAAACCGACTAGACTACCTTCGAAAAAGGTACCTCAATGGCGTCTCCTTTTCCATTTTTTTAGACTCTCTAAATATGAAAAACCGCCAAGCTTACCTTCTCTGGGATCGTTAAACTCACATCGAAGGACGTTACCATTGTGTTTTTTGTTAACCGCGTTTGCATACCTTATACGTCAGCCTTGTAATAGTTTGCTTCTGTGTCTTGACACCTTTGGACCCTAGAGGATTTTTCCCGAGTGTCCTTACTCTGAACATCAGTCTTGTCCCTATGCCTTGAACTTGTATGTTTGCAACACTCATTCCTCCTTTGTAACGTAACATTCCTTTATTTTTTTTCCACAATTATTGAAAAGGACAAAAAAATCGAATATATCCCAAAAAGAGGAAGGGAAAAGTATTTTCTTTTTTGGCAGCATAATGAGTCGCCCTTGGATAAAGCACATCTGTCCATTTATTCATCAGACTATGGGATGTAGTACGACCTTAGGAATCTTTTTCTCTCTATATAGAGTTGTGTCCACCGTTTGGTTATCCTTCCAAACATATGGAAATTTTGCATTGCCTCCTGCTTCGTAGACTGATGATTAATTCCATGTTGCCTAAGTCTCATCATTTGTCATGCTATTATCCAAGGGAAGTTTGTGACCAAGCCTGAGTTGGCCCCTCTGCAATATGTCTCTTGTCCTCATACCCGACAATCCTGAACATCCAATCAAGTCCTTGTTCAAAATCACTGAAGCCTTTAGTCTAATCATCAAGATTATCAATTCCATGACCGACGAGCCGTCGAAGACCTCTGGGTAGTGCATTCGTACACTCATATTACACTCCTACCCAAGTTTTGAAGATTTTGAAGTTGTTGCTTGAGCTTTGAAGATCTCATCTCCAACCATCAAGTTGTATCAGCTTCTAGAAGATGGGTACTCTATATGTATATCTTTTCGATTTCGAGATGTAGCTCCTCTATGTATTGTTCGTGGCTACTCTTTATATAGTTATATGACATGGATCTACAATATATTTGATTGGTAGCCATGATTCTATTTTATCCCGAGCATGGGTATGCCCACCTCGGTGAGACTGTTGTTATTTTACAGATGACACCTCTCGGTTCCTAATCCTTGGGCTCAATTGTTCGGCACATCAGTAAAGATTGGTAATGTATTTCGGCCATCAGATGCTCTTCTGACCTCACACATTAGGGGGCATATGTTATAACCCTAAATTTCACCACACATGCTTACCTGGCATCATGCCATCTCATATCCCTCCTTTGCCAAAGCACTGCTGAACAACTCTTTGAAAATCCTCTTTTATAAAGGCCCACACGCCCTACTCCATTACTGCACATGTGTACACGTTGGCTGACCTAAAACAGCTCGCATGGACTGAAAAAATCACGAAAAAAGGAAAGTTGTCGACGTAACACAAAATCTATGGGTGAGTTAACTGAAACTCCTGACCATGCATGGCCAAGGGTTCGTCCAAATACCTAGCCCTTTCTAGCCTATAAAAGAAGGGGTAGGGGTCCCATTTGGAAGGAGGCAAAATATAGCAAAGAAACGCTGCCCATTTGTGTATTCCCATTGTCCCAACCCTTTATCCTTCCTTATGACAAAGGAGATACAAAGCAAAGCAGTTGGAGGATAGTTGAAGAGGAGGCCAGGATCAGGTTCGCGAAGTGGTGGCCGGTCTTAGCTTTTGTAAGTTGACTCATTCAAAGTAATAAAGAAAATTCTTTTCTCATCCCAATTCATGAACTTTTTATAGTTTGATTAGTATATGTTTGGATTTCTAACCCGTTAGTATATAAGTAGGATGCATGCGTAGTTTTTACTTGTCTTGTATGAAGGTCATCTTTGGAAGGAGTATTGCTAACAAGTAATCAAGTACAACTGAGGATCGACATCAAACGCCCGAAACGAGGTAGGTTGATCTTTCCATGCACTTACTAAGAAAAGGGGATTTAAATCTAAGGATGAAGGTAGAAAGTAGTTTTTCTTCGATCATATATGCATGCAAAGTCTAAACCCTATTTGCTATTCCATAAGGAGATTTACCTCACAACAAGATGCAACTGCAACTTAATGTTTTATGAGGAAACCCTAATTTATCAAACTTCAAATTTTAGAATTTTGATCCAGGGACCAGATGCACCCTCTTAGGGTGAGTTCCTAGGTGTGGTTACTTTCTCCAATGTCCTCCTCAAAAAGAAAAACATCACACTTAGGGTTTATGATGAAACCCTAATTTTGTAGCAGCTGTAATACTGAAACTAAATATTGGAGACGGTGCGCTAAAGCTAGCCACTTCTAATGAACTATGAGTTGGTCTCTTTCAAGCTTTCTCTGATACCATGTTGATGTTTTACTTATTCAACTAGAAATTACAGTTCTTTATTATTATAATCATTTATCATATTATCTATATAAATAAGATCACTGAAAGAGAGGCAATCACAGAAACAATAGAGACACACAGATTATCTTGGGAAACAATCATGGGGAAGAAAACCTAGAAAAACATTCCTCAATATAGATAGACCAAAAACAAAGAAGAATATTCTCATCTACTCCTTCACTAGGAAAGAGTAGCACACCACTTAACCAAGATATACCAAGAGATACACTAAAACCCTCCTTGATGTCACCCCCAGTTGCAACAACTACTGCTCCAATACTTGTACACTTTTTCCTCTTGTTGCAGAGCACATGAGTGAGTGTATAAATGAGGCATTGACCTCCCTTATAAATAGTGGTCTGGCTATCCTAAAATTAGGCCTGGTCCAACCTGTCAGTTTGCCCTCTTAATTTACATTTAAATTGTCATGGCACAATAGGGCCGACTTTTACAAAGGAACAATAGGGCCTAATTAACAAATATAATATAACAATATTATTCAACACTCCTTAGGTAGAATATTCTTCAAAGTTATTATATTTAAACAATTTCTATCCTTTTTCATGATTTACCTATATGGCCAGAAGTTTCTCTTCATATTCTCTGGGTCTACATAAGAATCAGAGTCAGAAGTGCATCTTATAGACAATGGCTTGGGTTGAGATACCTAGAGTTCGACCTCAGAGCAGTGCCATAGTAGGTGCAGATGACAACTACCTACATTCTATTGTGAAATAATAATAGACCTCTTTCCCATGAAATATTTGTGTTCTAATATATGATGATCATGTCTGAATATCTTATCTTTTCGAACACTAATTGTTGCAATCATCTTCATTTTTCGTTCATTTTCATAGAAGTTAGTTACTATATAATTGTTTTCCTTCCTATTTTTCCACCTTAATGTTTTACAATTTGTCAAAGGAACAATTTGGAAATATCATGACAAGTTTCAACCATGGGATCTTCATCAGATGTAGGACACCCGATATGTCTCTTTTTACTTAATATTACTAGTTATTTAATTGCTCGAGTTAGTTATAAATATTTGATTTCATTCTTGGGATGTGTTTTGATATTTAAATGGTCAGTTCTCTATTGTGGTTTTAACCCATATCCACAAGGGATTTTCCTTGTAACAATAGAGTTATGTGGGTAATTCCCCGCCACCCCTCCCTCCTTCAGAAATTGAAGACAAGATGGTTCTTTCATATAAGACCTAAAATTATAAAGTACCAAAATTCCCCATGTCCAAAATTAAAATCCTTACCTTCAAAAAAACATTAATTTATGGGTATAACGTCATAAACAGACACACCAAAATTCCCTTAAGAAAACCTTAGAGCTTTAGGAGTTCCCACCTTTCAATATTTTCTCTCATATATCTTCAAACTCCTGGTGTCTTCACTCTTCGAAAGTCATTATGGTTTCATGGTATCTAAAAATAACTATATAGGATACGTTCCCTTCCATTCCATCATAATATACCTCAATACCATACTTCTCGACATAGACTTCCCCTTTTTCTTAGAGTGAGCCAAAATAGGAGAATTCTTCTCCCTTTCATGCTTTCTCTTCCAAACCCTTTTTTCAAAGGGAATATCACAGTATCTTAAGGTATGAACCAACTTATAACAAAAAAATCATTTGAATGGGATCCCATTGTAATCCAAAGGTCGAAGACAATTATTTGCCACTTTATGAAGAGTGATATCAGCTATTATACCCGCTCTGATATCTAGACCTACCAATATCCGTGTAACTGAAAGATTACTAGAGTTTAAGAAAATAAAATCCACTTCAATACAATTCCCAATGGAGTTCCATATCTCTTTGAAAAATTAAGGGGACCATTATTCCAATGGAAACCCCATAAGCTTCACCTAGCCCAAGAGATAGTATACTATTTGAGGGTGTGTCAAAATTCGACATGAACCAATTCAAGAAAATGGTTGTAGAATCCCATTTCCAGTCCAAGGTGAAGAGTCGATATGCATTGTTGCTTGAATTAATTTTAGTAGATAACCAACCTAAGGAAAAAAAAAGATTTTCAACTCATAGAAAAGAATAAGAAACTAGTCAGCCTTCACCCACCTTATAAGACTATTGTCACTCCATATTTACCTAAGAAAACTTCCTATGAGCACATGGGATTCCATACCTAGTACATCGTTCATTTTATATCTTCACCCAATACTAGATTGATCAATGAGGCCCTTAATTTATGTGTTTATTTCTTTTTCTACCAGAATATCTTGACTGCCTCTCAGTATAGCTACTAAAGTCACGTTTTTCCACTGTATTGACCTCTTCACCTTTATTAACTCCTTCAATGACATAGATCCAATGTGAATTTATTTTTTGGCTATCATATATTTTGACATAGATCCATTGTGTATTGATTTTAATGGTCATGATTGTTGCTTCTATATATACATACTTCATGTATCTGTAGTGTACTTGATTTGGCAGCCATGATTTTGTCACTCCTGATCATGGGTATTCCCCCATTAGGAAGAGAGTATTCTTACTTGTTTTCTATTGTAGGTTATGTTCTTGGAACAGATTTTGGTGGCTTTCTCTTGGGCCCACTGCATTTTCACCTCCTGGATTTGTAATTTATTTCAGCCATAAGTTTCTCTTCTGACCTCACACATAAGGGGGCATATATTATAGCATCAATTTCCACCACATATGCATTGATTACTTGTTTGGACTTTCATTGTCCTACGTGAAAACATTAATCCCCTTTACCTCCTCTTGATTATTCAAAAACCAATATTTTTGGCATGTGCATTCCTTAACAACTATGCAAGGAACATATACATGTGTCTGTCCAATGAAAGTCACGTACATCTCATTTTTCTCAAAAAATAACAATTTTCCACATTTTTTGGTGGGGTTCATGGCTTTACCTGATTTCAAACCTCCTATTTCCCATACATAACTGATTGCAACTACTTCAACCACTTGGAGATGGTATAAATTGACCATAAGGTATGAGGAAAGGAAAATAATACTTGAAGCAAAGTTATGTTGGATATTTCCTGCCTTGTATGTAAGCCCTTATTTCCTTGCTAGTGATTCATCTCCTCAGACCTATAAACCCTTGTTTCTAGACTTTTGTGTGCTTTACTTATATGGCTAGAAGTTTCTCTTGATCTTCTTAGGGTCTGCATAAGAATCAGAGTCAGAAGTGCATCTTATAGCCAATGGCTTGGGTGGAGATACCTAGAGTCTGACCTCAGAACAGTGCCACAGTAGGTGCATGTGATAACTACCTACATTATATTGTGAAATAATAACAGACCTCTTTCCCATGAAATATTTGTGTTATAATATATGATGATCATGTTTGAATATATTATCTTTTTGAACACTAATTGTTGCAATCATCTTCATTTTCGTTCATTTTCATAGAAGTTAGTTACTATATAATTGTTTTCCTTTGTAGTTTTACACCTTAATGTTTTACAATTTTTCAAAGGAACAATTTGGAAATATCATGATAGGTTTCAACCATGGGATCTTCATTAGACGTAGGACACCCGGTATGTCTCTTTTTCCTTACTATTACTAGTTATTTAATTGCTTGAGTTAGTTATAAATATTTGATTGCATTCTTGGGATGTGGTTTGATATTTAAAAGGTCGGTTCTCTATTGTGGTTTTAACCCACAGACACAAGGTATTTTCCCTGTAACAATAGAGTTATGTGGGGAATTCCCCACCGCCCCTCCCTCCTCCAGGAATTTGAGACAAGATGGTTCTTTCGTATAATACCTAAAATGATAAAGTCCCAAAATTCCCCATGTACAAAATTAAAATCCTTACCTTCATACAAAGATATATTTATGGGTATAACATAAAAAATAGACACACCCAAATTCCCTTAAGAAAACCTTGGATCTTTAGAAGTGCCCATATTTCAAGCTTTTCTCTCATATATCTTCAAACTCCTAGTGTCTTCACTCTAGGAAGGTCAGTATGGCTTCATGGGATATAAAAATAACTACTTATGTGATACCTTCCCTTCCATTCCATCATAATATACCACAATACCATACTTATCGACATAGACTTTCCCCTTTTTCTTAGAGTGAGCCAAAATAGGATAATTCTTATCCCTTTCATGCTTTCTCTTCCAAACCCTTTTTTCAAAGTGAATATCACAGTCTCTCAAGGTATGAACCACCTTATGACAAAAAAATCATTTGAATGGGATCCCATTGCAATCCAAAGGTTGAACACAATTCTTTGCCACTTTATGGAGAGTGATATTAGCTACTAGACCCACTCTTATATCTAGACCTACCAATATCCTTGTAACTGAAAGATTACTCTAGTTTAAAAAAAATTAAGGGGACCATTAATCCAATGGAAAACCCATAAGCTTCACCTAGAACAAGAGATAGACTATTATTTTAGGGTGTGTCAAAATTTGACATGAACCACTTCAAGAAAATGGGTGTAGAATCCCATTTCTGGGTCAAATTGAAGAGTCAATATGCATTGTTTCTTGAATTAATTTGAATCGCTAACCAACCCAGGACAGAAAAAAGAGTTTCAACTCACATAAAAAAAATAAGAAACTACTCAACATTCACCCACCTTATAAGACTATTATCACTCCATCTTTACCTTAGAAACCTCCCTACAATCACATGGGATGTCATACCCACTACCTCGTTCACTTTTATGTCTTCACCCAATACTAGATTGATCATTGAGGCCCTTAATTTTATGTCTTAATTTTTTTTTAACAGAATCTCCATTATTAACTCCTTCAATGACATCTCACCCTTCTCCAATAACCTACCTTAATTCACCTTTAATGAGCCTTGGGCCTATAATTCCTTCGTCCAAACTACTTCCTTATAATATTATTCTCTAAATGAATTATTCCCTGAACCTACACCACCACTATCTCGACCCAATCTTTTCAAAGACTATCCTAAGCTATTCTAAATGAAGTTAGATCTCCACAAAAAGGAGTTAAGAAACTTACCAAATTCAACTTTGCAAAATTAAATCCCCACAAATAGAACATATACCTCTAGCCCTTTGATGAGAGGATACTCCCCAAAAATCAAACCAAAGCTTAGATTCCAAAGAACCACCTTTCAAATCTATCTTCAACTCAGAAAGGAAGGACCGTTTCTCAAAATCCTCATATATAGAAGAGACCTTAAACAATGAAAAATCCCTTTGGGTTTTACTTGAGAAGGCATTGAATTTTGTTAGAATTGTTCTTCTCCTAGCTCCTGAAAGCTTTCACATGCCAAAACTAACGGAGATCAAGCAACCTCATCTTCAAACCTTCTCTTTCTAGAACATTCCTCATTCTTTCTTGAAACATGGGAGGAAGATCTAAGTCTATCTAATTTTGTGAGAAATACCTTAGAATTGTGATGTGAAGTGTTGGACCCCATGAATTGCAAACATACTTCTCCTAAAAAAAAATTAAATTTTGTGAAAGATACCTTAGAATTGTGATGTAAAGTGTTGGACCCCATGAATTGCAAACATACTTCTCCTAAGAATTTTTTTTTAAAGGGATGAGACTTTTATTTCACCTTTCAGAGAAAACATCCCTTCCACCTGCAAAAATGAAAATATCCTATTCATTCAAAAGGTCTTCAATATAATCAACTAAGTCCAAGTACCTATCCATCGTAATAGGGTTAAACCCCTAAAACCTTAATATTCAATCAACTTACATGTCATAGTTGAAATGTGAAGAAAAACTTTAAATATATTAAAATATATGATTTATTTTTCAATATTATATATAAAACACATGTGGCATGTGATCTTTTTTCTATCCTAAATTTTAAAGACATTTTGTTTTTTTAAATACAATTGGAAATTTTATTTTAAATATCATTATTTTTCTTCACTTATTACAACACATTAAATTTAATACTAATCGAATTAAATGCAATATAGATAAAAATAAATAAAAATGAAACATTGTTATGGACTTATTCTCAAACATTCTTGTGTATGGGATCAAATATTTTAAAGGATGCTCAATTATAAACCTTTGAAAACGTGAGAAAATAAAAATAATGATGGTGGTATTTGAAAAAGTGTTAAACCTTTGAAAACGTGAGAAAATAAAAATAATGATGGCGGTATCAAAAAATAATGGGATGGTGGTACTCTGAAAAGTGTTAACCTTTGAAAACGGGAGAAAATAAAAATAATGATTTATATATGAGAAAAAGTGCAAGCATGTGAGCTTTATGCTACACTTTCAATGATGACCCCTAGCTCGCAATCCCTAGAAAACAAACACGAAACAGGTGGGGAAGCACTAAGTAAATAAAAGGAAAAATGTTTCAATGTGAAATTATAATATGATAATCATTAGTATAAGTTTAAAACAAATTATATATATAATTTACATCATTTGTTGAAGAACTTACTTTTCCCTTCTGTTTATTTTATTTTATTAGCCTTCGAGTGTGCACAAAACCCTTTCTCTTTTTTCGTACCTATATCCTCTTTATTTCAAAACATGATGGGCCATAATCCCTTTGTAAGATCAATGGTCTACATTGCCATCCACCATAAGGGATTGAGGCTTGTGGGAAACTATTACATTGCGCTAGTTATTATGTCAAATGTAAAGCACATTGTATCACAAAAGTTGGGAGAATAATAGTTTACAAGTGTTAACATTGGAGGGACAAGGGAGGCTTACATAGGGCTCAACATACTAAGAGGCCTAATATTGGATCCATAAGAAGGAAGGTGTCCAAGGGTCTCATCTCTAAGTGTGAGTTGAGGATTGTGTTTCAAAATTATAATGGTTTTGGTCTTCTTCAAATTTTAGGGGGTGAAATAAAGGATAAGGAAAATAAAACAAACCTTAATTTAAGCAACTATAAATCACAAAGTATAGTGAAAAGAAATGAAACAATCTAAATTAATTTCTATCACAATGTGATTGTAATATACCCAATCACCTCCGTACACCAATTGAGGTGACATAGTGCTTCAAAAAAACTTCAATTACATCATACATGCATTTTTATGTAGAATTTAATGCAAGAATAAGAAGAAAAATCAATTTATGAATGTGTAACTATGAATGCGACTTGCCTTTGTAATTCATCTCATACAAAATAAATGAAACTCATTTAAGCATAATCAAACTAGAAAATAACCAATGATAGATACACATGTATAAACATTAAAGTTTGCATATTCATAAAAAACTAAGAAGTATTTATCTTTCTAAGAATTATTCACCAACTAGCTACAAAAAAAGATCATTCCACCCAACAATACGCTCTATGTCACACATATTCTCTCTATAACATAGGCCACCCTTGATCTGAGGATATGAATACATAAGGGTGAAACTCTATGTCTTGTCTCTAATATCTTTCACTCAACCCAATACCCAAAATTTCTCAAGGTATTTTCTCACTACAATAATCCAAATCAACTAACCTTCTTCCCCCTCAATCTATGCAACACTAGGAATGGGATCCCCTTCTTTGTTAAAAAGTCCCTTGAGCTATTCCACTTCCCTCTAGTTCTCCAATATAGGATTTCCAAGGAACCTTTATTGTTGGGAATCGAGGAATTTTAGTTGTATGTTTATTTCCTCTTTATCAACATTTCCCATAACTTAGTTACAATTATCACAAGGTTTCATGGTAGAAAAACTATTGCATCATAACAAAAGAGGAGAAAATACAAAGGAATAATGAGTGGGAATGAAATTGTATGCGCAAAATCATATATTGTATTTGCAAGGTAACAAGAGACAATTTACCTTCATGAGAAGTCCATGTATCTCTCTCTTGGGCAACTAATCGAAAGGTAGGTGAATGGTTTAAAAATCACAAATCAATGGTTATAGGACTTAGGATAAATGTGAGTAGCAATAAAATAATATTATTTTCTCTTATACCCCTAACACCCGTTTCCCCCCCTCTTGTGGATTCCTAACCCCATTGTTTTTCCTTCTCAGTTTTTATCCTTAGTGGTATTTTTATTATATTTCAATGTACACAATTACAGGGTCAATGGTCATTCTTTACTTAAACCACATATGTTTGACTTGTATCCATTTCATCGGTATAAATTCATTAATAATCTAGGGGTCAAAACTAGGTTATTACAGCTGTAAAAATGAAACAAGCAAACTTGTAACAAGAGAAAGGAGAGTAGGATCCTGGATGTTGTTGGGATGTAAATTCCTAAAAGCATTTGTTGAATGAATGGTTGGTGCAACATTAGCTATGATTGGAGAAGTTCCACTAAACCAAGGGGAAGAGAGCATGATAAAATCTATGGGGTGCCTTAGAACATATATTGATCTAGGTGTACATCAATGGCCACCCACCTATTCCACTGGCTCAAAATTCAATTTCCATCCTGGCATTTTTTCTACGGTTTTGGGCTCATCTTTGACACATTTTCCCACCATAAAATTACCTAATGTTTTCTTTTGACCATATTTAATAGTTAGTTATGGGTATTTTGTATGTTTCTTAATGAATGCATGGTTGAGGTGGATTTTTGTGTATAATATGCCTTTTTTCGCTAATGTTTTTGTCAAAAGACATGTATTCCACCAACCAGGTCGAATTGTAGGAGTAAAGGGCACCAACCTCCTAGAAACATTGTATTTTGTCTCCCTCAAAGAGCTTCCAGCCAAATATCAATAGAAATTGTCCCTATCTACCTCTAAGAGCGCTCCTTGTCCATTAATGACCAGTTCTCATCAACATCAGTTGAAGATACATGTGTAAAGGGTTGGGATCCCTCATTTACCCATTTATATCCTTGATTTAGGAAAGGAGGTCGAACTCTCTAGCTATATATAGACCTCTATTCTAGGAAAGAGGGAGATAGAGAATTTTCGGAGAAGTGTTCTGTGGAGACTTTGTGAAGACTTGTATTGAGAACTCAGAGCTTTCCTTCTCTTGATGTATTACTGATATTTATGAAATAAAGATGGTTTTGGTTCCAGTCTATTAAGGTTTCTTTTAGGCTCCTTTTTCTTCTTAGGTAGGTCCCATACAAGAGGGCCCAAGTACCTTACTACTATTTATGTAGTTCTCATGCATATTAGTTAGTTCCTAGATAATATCTCATTCTCTCTTGAAGTTTTATATAGTTTTCCATGATCAATTTCAGTTTTTGTTAAGGTTATGACTAACTGGCCAGTTGCAGCAGGATCCTGTAGAAATGTTAAATAACCTTTTGGAACCACTCCTAGGTGCCTCCCAAGTCTAATAACCTTAGATTCACTTGATTTATTTTTAGTCTAGCTTTGTTCATACTTTTAAAGACTTGCACTGCTTTTTTAGACTCCATTTTGCTTCCTGTAGGAGTTTCCTGTAGAAATTGTATAGTTCCTGTAGAAATATATTGGAGGCATGTTTTATCTTCAGATATTAATTTAGTTTAATATTATTTTTCATAAAAACATAAATAAACAATAAAGAGGCATTTGGAATTTTATTGATCAAAGGGTTAGACCATTAGCTTGCTTTATTCATGCATTAATGTAGTTTTACTTCTATTATATTTTTTTGTCATAGTTTCGATTGAATTCATCTTCTTACCTTCAATTTGATTTTATTGATTCAATAATATTTTATAAGTTATTTTCATACAATCTAGATTAATTGCACTTTCAGATTGGTTTATTTCCTTCAAGCAATTAGTTCAAAACTGCTTTCTGTCATTTTATTTTTCCTGCACATTTTTCATCCTTTGATCATTTTCAGACCTTTGCTACCGACAAATGCATACTGCACATATAGTGAATAACACATCTTAAGTTTGTATGAACCCTGATTTGACAAGTAAAGTAGGAAACCAAGGGTACAATTAATCATTATTGATATTCCTAGGACCATCACATTTTGGCACCATTGTCGGGGAGGTGTTGAAGTTTGCCCGCTATTTTTTTGTTTTCTTTTGTGTGACTTGGAGAAGTGAAAAAGATACCTTAGTCACAAGGAAAAAAAAATCTATAGCATTTTTGTAGTGAAACATTCCAATTTATTTCACTTCCGTGTGAGTATTGATATCTATTTGTCACACTCTTTCTTTTTTTTCATTAAATATATAAAAAAAAAACCCACTTTCTTTTGATTTCATGAATGGCTAGACCTAGAGATAGGAAAATATTTTTTTTACCAAAAACCCCCACCACAAAAATTGGTCCAAGTAATYCAAAGATTGGTCCTAAAACAGTAGAAATTTTCTTTGAGAGGGAAGMTAGAGAACTTGAAAATATTTTAGAAGATTTTTAGTCCTCACCTTGTGCCATGGCTCGTGAAGAAGAGATGGTAGAAATATTTGARTTCCCTATTCAGGAATCTRATGGAGAAACCAAGATGAAACTATTAACCCTTCTACTTACCCATTTTCCTGGGCTTGTTTATGAAGATCCTGATACTTTCTTGTTTGAGTTTGCAGTTATATGCAGAACATATGATTATATCACTAATGGAAATAAGCTCAAAYRTTTTCCTTCTACCTTGAAGGATTCAACTCTAAGATGGTTTATGAGCTTCGAGGGAAATAGTATCACAACTTGGGATCAAATGAAAAATACCTTCAATGAAATATACATAGACTATTGTAGAGTAAGAGATACAAGGAATGAGATTTTCAAAATGACACAAGGACTTAATGACTCTCTAGAAGACAACTTTGGAGAGAGATTTCAACTAAGCTATGAGCGAGCTCAAAATTGCACTCTAGACGAAAAATAACTCAAGCTTGTCTTACTCAGGAGAGTAAGAGAATATCTGATGTAAACATTGAATCTCATGTCCAATCTATATATCTATCAGTTAGACTAGGATCATATCAAAATAATATTCAAGAACCACTCAAGGTTGTCCAGAAAGAAAGGTAGAAGTAGTAGAAGTTTCGTATATCAATCTTCTAACCCTACAACTCATATACGAAATGAATTAGGAGGATTAATAGAGGACATTAAAACTGATATTTTACACTCTTTATCCATGCAAATGGATACTTTCTAGATCAATAAGAAACAATAGGAAGCAGAGAAGAAATTGGTTTTCTATTGTCCCAAATGTACTAAAATGCATCCTAGAAATGCGTTCCCTTTAGACCTTATAGATGTTTGTGGTATTTGTGTAGAAAATCATCCAACTAACACATGTCCTTCTTTGCCAGGATTGAAAGCTACATTTCAAGGAGTAGAGGAGAATATGGAATCACTATACTTCATCAATCAAAGGAGGTCTAGAGCACCACGACCATTTCAAACAAGTTTGAACATTGATCCTACTCAAAACTTTAGTGCATATAATTCTCAAATGTCTCCTCAACCATGGTATAACCCATCACCTTGGAAAAATCCAAATCCTTGGTAGTACCAAGGTGATCCAGATTTACGAGCGGAATGAAATAAAAATATAGATTTATAATATTAACACAAAGACATAGTAAATAATAACAGAGATACAGTGAAACTTGACTTCTATTAAATAAGAAATATGTTGAAACTGTAAAATGCATACTGAAAAAATCTTTCTAGAATGGTGGTAGCTTATATCTGAGAAGAGATGTGACGGTTGTTAGTATTAACTTTGCTTTTGATTAAGTGAGTGTCCCTAAACCTTAGTCCTCCCTACTTATGCTGTGTTGCCTGAAATTTAATTTTTACCCCTTGGTTTGATTTGTCATGTTTTGCAATTTTTGCACCTTTCAAATGATTTTCTTAAGTTTTTTAAGGTTTAGGATTTGATTTGATGAATCTTGACACATCACTTGTCTATTCATTTTTGAATTTTCAAAATTTCTGCCAAGTCATGAATGATGCTACAGGAATAACGTTATTCCTGCAACGCTAGGGATAATCATGTTTTTACATGCACCAACTCACCCCAATCACGTCATAATTTCTCAATTTGTGATCAGAGGATCTACGTGCCTCTCCACAATCTCTTCTCAAGTTGATACTGCAATTATAATAACTATATGTGATGGATTCAGTTGTACCTACCTTACCTGCATAGAATCAACATGTTTGGATATCATTAACAAAACCATCACCTTCTATTTTTAGTGTGTTGGGTGTCTTGTGCAAAGATCAAATTGAAGGAATAAGAGATTCTTAGTTTCTAACAACCCACAGGAACTGATAATTCCAAT
>SNQJ01S0099625.1:41397-52698 GCA_010110895.2 Picea sitchensis
CCGCCATCATTATTTTTATTTTCTCACGTTTTCAAAGGTTTAACACTTTTTCAAATACCACCATCATTATTTTTATTTTCTCACGTTTTCAAAGGTTTATAATTGAGCATCCTTTAAAATATTTGATCCCATACACAAGAATGTTTGAGAATAAGTCCATAACAATGTTTCATTTTTATTTATTTTTATCTATATTGCATTTAATTCGATTAGTATTAAATTTAATGTGTTGTAATAAGTGAAGAAAAATAATGATATTTAAAATAAAATTTCCAATTGTATTTAAAAAAACAAAATGTCTTTAAAATTTAGGATAGAAAAAAGATCACATGCCACATGTGTTTTATATATAATATTGAAAAATAAATCATATATTTTAATATATTTAAAGTTTTTCTTCACATTTCAACTATGACATGTAAGTTGATTGAATATTAAGGTTTTAGGGGTTTAACCCTATTACGATGGATAGGTACTTGGACTTAGTTGATTATATTGAAGACCTTTTGAATGAATAGGATATTTTCATTTTTGCAGGTGGAAGGGATGTTTTCTCTGAAAGGTGAAATAAAAGTCTCATCCCTTTAAAAAAAAATTCTTAGGAGAAGTATGTTTGCAATTCATGGGGTCCAACACTTTACATCACAATTCTAAGGTATCTTTCACAAAATTTAATTTTTTTTTAGGAGAAGTATGTTTGCAATTCATGGGGTCCAACACTTCACATCACAATTCTAAGGTATTTCTCACAAAATTAGATAGACTTAGATCTTCCTCCCATGTTTCAAGAAAGAATGAGGAATGTTCTAGAAAGAGAAGGTTTGAAGATGAGGTTGCTTGATCTCCGTTAGTTTTGGCATGTGAAAGCTTTCAGGAGCTAGGAGAAGAACAATTCTAACAAAATTCAATGCCTTCTCAAGTAAAACCCAAAGGGATTTTTCATTGTTTAAGGTCTCTTCTATATATGAGGATTTTGAGAAACGGTCCTTCCTTTCTGAGTTGAAGATAGATTTGAAAGGTGGTTCTTTGGAATCTAAGCTTTGGTTTGATTTTTGGGGAGTATCCTCTCATCAAAGGGCTAGAGGTATATGTTCTATTTGTGGGGATTTAATTTTGCAAAGTTGAATTTGGTAAGTTTCTTAACTCCTTTTTGTGGAGATCTAACTTCATTTAGAATAGCTTAGGATAGTCTTTGAAAAGATTGGGTCGAGATAGTGGTGGTGTAGGTTCAGGGAATAATTCATTTAGAGAATAATATTATAAGGAAGTAGTTTGGACGAAGGAATTATAGGCCCAAGGCTCATTAAAGGTGAATTAAGGTAGGTTATTGGAGAAGGGTGAGATGTCATTGAAGGAGTTAATAAAGGAGATTTTGGTAGAAAAAAATTAAGACATAAAATTAAGGGCCTCAATGATCAATGTAGTATTGGGTGAGGACATAAAAGTGAACGAGGTAGTGGGTATGACATCCCATGTGATTGTAGGGAGATTTCTCAGGTAAAGATGGAGTGATAATAGTCTTATAAGGTGGGTGAATGCTGAGTAGTTTCTTATTTTTTTTTTGTGAGTTGAAACTCTTTTTCTGTCCTGGGTTGGTTAGCGACTCAAATTAATTCAAGAAACAATGCATATTGACTCTTCAATTTGGCCCGGAAATGGGATTTTGCACCCATTTTCTTGAAGTGGTTCATGTCAACTTTTGACACACCCTAAAATAGTAGTCTATCTCTTGTTCTAGGTGAAGCTTATGGGGTTTCCATTGGATTAATGGTCCCCTTAATTTTTTTAAACTAGAGTAATCTTTCAGTTACAAGGATATTGGTAGGCCTAGATATAAGAGTGGGTCTAGTAGCTAATATCACTCTCCATAAAGTGGCAAAGAATTGTGTTCAACCTTTGGATTACAATGGGATCCCATTCAAATGATTTTTTTGTCATAAGGTGGTTCATACCTTGAGAGACTGTGATACTCAGTTTGAAAAAAGGGTTTGGAAGAGAAAGCATGAAAGGGATAAGAATTATCCTATTTTGGCTCACTCTAAGAAAAAGGGGAAAGTCTATGTCGATAAGTATGATATTGAGGTATATTATGATGGAATGGAAGGGAAGGTATCCCATAAGTAGTTATTTTTATATCCCATGAAGGCATACTGACCTTCCTAGAGTGAAGACACCAGGAGTTTGGAGATATATGAGGGAAAAGCTTGAAATGTGGGAACTTTGAAAGCTCCAAGGTTTTCTTAAGGGAATTTGGGTGTGTCTATTTTTGATGTTATACCCATAAATATATATTTGTATAAAGGTAAGGATTTTAATTTTGTACATGGAGAATTTTGGGACTTTATCATTTTAGGTCTTATATGAAAGAACCATCTTGTCTCAAATTCCTAGAGGAGGGAGGGGCAGCGGGGAATTCCCCACATAACTCTATTGTTACAGGGAAAATCCCTTGTGTCTATGGGTTAAAACCACAATAAAGAACTGACCTTTTAAATATCAAATCTCATCCCAAGAATGCAATCAAATATTTATAACTAACTCGAGCAATTAAATAACTAGTAATAGTAAGGAAAAAGAGACATACCGGGAGTCCTATGTCTGATGAAGATCCCATGGTTGAAACCTGTCATGATATTTCCAAATTGTTCCTTTGACAAATTGTAAAACATTAAGGTGTAAAACTACAAAGGAAAACAATTATATAGTAACTAACTTCTATGAAATGAACGAAAATGAAGATGATTGCAACAATTAGTGTTCAAAAAGATAACATATTCAAACATGATCATCATATATTATAACACAAATATTTCATGGGAAAGAGGTCTGTTATTATTTCACAATATAATGTAGGTAGTTATCACATGCACCTACTATGGCACTGTTCTGAGGTCAGACTCTAGGTATCTCCACCCAAGCCATTAGCTATAAGATGCACTTATGACTCTAATTCTTATGCAGACCCCAAGAATATCAAGAGAAACTTCTAGCCATATAAGTAAAGCAGACAAAAGTATAGAAACAAGGGTTTATAGGTCTGAGGAGATGAATCACTAGAAAGGAAATAAGGGCTTACATACAAGGTGAGAAATATCCAACATAACTTTGCTTCAAGTATGATTTTCCTCTCCTCATGCCTTATGGTCAATTTATACCATCTCCAAGTGGTTGAAGTAGTTGTAATTAGTTATGTATGGGAAACAAGGGGTCTGAAATCAGGTAAAGCCATGAACCCCACCAAAAAATGTGGAAAACTGTTATTTTTTGAGAAAAATGAGATGTACGTGACTTTCATTGGACAAACACATGTATATGTTCCTTGCATAGTTGTTAAGGAATGTACATGCCAAAAATATTGGTTTTTGAATAATTAAGAGGAGGTAAAGGGGATTAATGTTTTCACGTAAGACAATGAAAGTCCAAACAAGTAATAAATGCATATGTGGTGGAAATTGATGCTATAATAGATGCCCCCTTATGTGTGAGGTTAGAAGAGAAACTTATTGCTGAAATAAATTACAAATCCAGGAGGTGAGAATGCAGTGGGCCCAAGAGAAATCCACCAAAATCTGTTCCAAGAACAAAACCTACAACAAAAAACAAGTAAGAATACTCTCTTCCTGATAGGGGCATACCCATTCTTAGGAGTGAAAAAATCATGATTGCCAAATCAAGTACACTACAGATACATGAAGTATGTATATATAGAAGCAACAATCAGGGCCACTAAAATGAATACACAATGGATCTATGTAAAAATATATGATAGCCACAAAATAAATTCACATTGGATCTATGTCATTGAAGGAGTTAATAAAGGTGAAGAGGCCAATACAGTGGAAAAAAGTGACTTTAGTAGCTATACTGAGAGGCAGTCAAGAGATTCTGGTAGAAAAAGAAATAAACACATAAAATTAAGGGCCTCATTGATCAATCTAGTATTGGGTGAAGATATAAAATGAACGATGTACTGGGTATGGCATCCCATGTGCTCGTAAGAAGGTTTCTCAGGTAAATATGGAGTGACAATAGTCTTATAAGGTGGGTGAAGGATGAGTAGTTTCTTATTCTTTTCTATGAGTTGAAACTCTTTTTTTTTTCCTCGAGTTGGTTATCGACTCAAATTAATTCAAGCAACAATGCATATCGACTCTTCACCTTGGAATGGAAATGGGATTCTACACCCATTTTCTTGAAGTGGTTCATGTCAAATTTTGACACACCCTCAAATAGTAGACTATCTCTTGGTCTAGGTGAAGATTATGGGGTTTCCATTGGAATAATGGTCCCCTTAATTTTTCAAAGAGATATGGAACTCCATTGGGAATTTTATTGAAGTGGATTTTATTTTCTTAAACTCTAGTAATCTTTGAGTTACACGGATATTGGTAGGTCTAGATATCAAAGCGGGTATAGTAGCTGATATCACTCTTCATAAAGTGGCAAATAATTGTGTTCAACCTTCTGATTACAATGGGATCCCATTCAAATAATGTTTTTGTTATAAGTTGGTTCATACCTTGAGAGGCTGTGATATTCCCTTTGAAAAAAGGGTTTGGAAGAGAAATCATGAAAGGGAGAAGAATTCTCCTATTTTGGCTCACTCTAAGAAAAAAGGGAAAGTCTATGTCGAGAAGTATGGTATTGAGGTATATTATGATGGAATGGAAGGGAAGGTATCCCATATAGATATTTTTAGATACCATGAAACCATAATGACTTTTGAAGAGTGAAGACACCAGGAGTTTGAAGATATATGAGGGAAAATCTTGAAAGGTGGGAACTCCTAAAGCTCTAAGGTTTTCTTAAGGGAATTTTGGTGTGTCTATTTATGATTTTATAACCATAAATTAATGTTTTTCTGAAGGTAAGGATTTTAATTTTGGACATGGGGAATTTTGGTACTTTATCATTTTAGGCCTTATATGAAAGAACCATCTTGTCTTAAATTTCTGAAGGAGGGAGGGGCAGTGGGGAATTACCCACATAAATCTATTGTTACAAGGAAAATCCCTTGTGGATATGGGTTAAAACCACAATAGAGAACTGACTGTTTAAATATCAAACCACATCCCAAGAATGCAATCAAATATTTATAACTAACTCGAGAAATTAAATAACTAGTAATATCAAGTAAAAAGAGACATATTGGGTGTCTTACATCTTATGAAGATCCCATGGTTGAAACCTGTCATGATATTTCCAAATTGTTCCTTTGACAAATTGTAAAACATTAAGGTGGAAAAATGCAAAGGAAAACAATTATATAGTAACTAACTTCTATGAAAATGAACAAAAAATGAAGATGATTGCAACAATTAGTATTCGAAAAGATAAGATATTCAGACATGATCATCATATATTAGAACACAAATATTTCATGGGAAAGAGGTCTTTTATTATTTCACAATAGAATGTAGGTAGTTATCACCTGCACCTACTGTGGCACTACTCTGAGGTCAGACTCTAGGTATCTCAACCCAAGACATTAGCTATAAGATGCACCTCCGACTCTGATTCTTATGTAGACCCAGAGAAGATCAAGAGAAACTTCTGGCCATATAGGAAAATCATGAAAAAGTCTAGAAATTGTTGAAATATAATAAATTTGAAGAATATTCTACCTAAGGAGTGTTGAATAATATTGTTATATTATATTTGTTAATTAGGCCCTATTGTTCCTTTGTAAAAGTCGGCCCTATTGTGCCATGACAATTTAAATGTAAATTAAGAGGGAAAACGGGTAGGTTGGACCAGGCCTAATTTTAGGCTGGCTAGACCACTATTTATAAGGGAGGTCAGTGCCTCATTTGTACACTCACTCATGTGCTCTGCAACAAGGGGAAAAAGTGTACAAGTATTGGAGCAATAGTTTTTGCAACTGGGGGTGACATCAATGAGGGTTTTGGTGTATCTCTTGGTATCTCTTGGTTAAGTGGTCTGCAACTCTTTCCTAGTGAAGGAGTAGAGGAGGATATTCTTCTTTGTTTTTGGTCTGTCTATATTGAGGAATGTTTTTCTAGGTTTTCTTCCCCATGAGTGTTTCCCAAGATAATATGTGTGTCTCTATTGTTTTTGTGATTGCCTCTCTTTCAGTGATCTTATTTATATAGATAATGTGATAAATGATTGTAATAATAAAGAAGAACTGTAATTTCTAGTTGAATAAGTAAAACATCAACATGGTATCAGAGAAGGCATGAAAGATACCAACTCACAGTTCATTAGAAGTTTCTAGCTTCAGCGCACCGTCTCCAATATTTAGTTTTAGTATTACAACTGCTACAAAATTAGGGTTTCAGCATAAACCCTAAGTGTGATGTTTTCCTTTTTTGAGGAGGACATTGGAGAAAGTAACCACACCTAGGAACTCACCCTAAGAGGGCGCATCTAGTCCCTAGATCAAAATTCTAAAATTTGAAGTTTGATAAATTAGGGTTTCCTCATAAAACCCTAAGTTGTATTTGCAGTTGTAGTTCCTTTGTACTAGTTCCTTCATGCTAGTTGCAACACCAATTGCAGTGGAAACACCAGTTGTAGTACCAATTGTAGTGAAAGTTTTTGTGAATTGTTGGGACTGATTTGTATTGTCCTGGTGTTCTACTATGATGATTTTTCTCGCTATTATTTCTATTATTAATATAAAGAGTATTATTCTTCTCTATTTTTTTTCTTTCTTCAGGAAGGTCATAGGTGATAAGTTTGTGGGAGCTATAGTGATGGTTGCAGGAGGAAACATATTAGATGAGACATGGAGTAGACTATCCAAGTTGTATATATGAGTGTACACATCCATGTGCCAAAGAAGAACAAGAAGCTACTTTTGCTAGATACATAACATCTCATATGGAGACAGATCATGAGGAGCAGAAGGCTCTGAAGATGACCGAACAAATCCCTTTGGTGCAGTTAATCACTCTTCAAATCATCAGGAAGAGTTAGTAGAGCGAGAAGGGCCTACCTAAAATCAATGTAGTAACCAGAAAGAGACCACCATGGTCCCATGATACTTTTCAGGATGAAAATACATATAGCATTGACGAGACATATTAGAGGGAGAAGATGGATCCAATTATTATATAAACTTAGAGGGAGTCAAGCTTCAGAGGGAGCATGGAGACTCATAGTAAGACTAATATCATAAAGGATCATATGGAAAAAAGAGACATCTTCGAGGACTAGACAGATTCCATGAGTTGAGAAGACTATATCGTAGCTTCAGAGACCTATAGGAGACAAGAAATCTCCTGAGAAGATTCCCTTGTTTCAATGACATAGGAGGAAGCCAATCAAAAGGACTGGGATATGGATTTTTACTTAAGACCAGAAGGAAAGTTAGTGGTGACTTTCAAGATTGACCTAACAGATCAAGCATGTTGTAGATAACAATATAGAGATGTAAAAATCCTTATTTATGTCCAGAGGATTCTCCCAACAAGAGGGAGAAGACTATGAAAAGACACTTGCTCAAGTTATAGAAGAAATAGCTCCATTGTTCATGAATACAGTCAGAACAACCATGATTTTGATACAGTATGAGATTCAGAGGGAGAAATCCATGTATTTGAGATTAAGTTACCTCCATGAAAGAAGAAAAGTTACCTTCAATATCAGCAACTCTCAGTTTCAAATGAAGTTGTTACCATGATAGAATAGAGGATCTACTCTCAGAGTTTAGTAGCTATAGTGAGAATAGAGAAGTCATTCTTATCTTCAGAAATAGCAGTTGTAGGTGAAAAGTCCTGGTTCTAGCAGGAACAGTTGCAGAAAAAATAGAGGACATACTCTCAGGTAGTGAGACAAATAGTTCTTTGCAGAAAGAACATAGAACCAACACATGATTATGTAGCTTAAGTTGTAGCTAAGAAAGTGTACTAGGTTGGTACAATGTGATGTGAAAGTTTTGTTTCGAAGTATAAGATAGGAAGACTCATGTACACAAATTGAAGCAAGCTCTAAGATCTTGGTATGGTAGGATTAATAGATTTCTAATGAGCTTGGGCTTTACTAAGACTAAAGTTGATCCCAACCTTTACTTCAAGATTGAGAATGATGGACCCATTATAGTGTTGCTATATGTGCATGGTGTTGACATGTTTACAGGTAGGTGTGCTTGTCATTGATGGCAAGATCAGAGTATGCAACGATGGAAAAACAGGGACAATATAAGATCAGGAGGATTAGCGTAGAGGCGCACACAATGCGTAGGTGTGCACCAGGGATGAGGTTAACTCATTTCCAAATCTCAAGAGAGATAGAGTACTCAGGTTCTTAGACGGATCAAAGGTCAAGGCCTTTGACACTTAGAAATTATTCCAAGTTAGGAGGATGTGTAAGCCCGGGAGGAGAAGCGACAATGATCTTTGGATCCCATTGAGAATTCCTGATGAACATCAGATCTGAGCCCGAGGTCTGACTAGCGTTGGATACAGGAGAACCTACACGTTCTCTAAAGAGCAAGGTGAAGCAGGGTTAAGAAATCCTGAAGGTAGGAGGACAGTTTCAGATACAGGGAATTGGAAGAGTCGACACTCTTCATCATTAGGAGTTCCGAAATCGTGAAATGTGAAACACCAAAATCCTGAAAGAAGGAGGACAATTTCAGATACCGGGAGTTGGAAGAGTCGAAAATCTTCATCATCAGGAGTCCCAGAATCGTGAAATGTCAAACCCTGAAAACCTAAAACATGCACATCAACTGGAGGTTTGGATACCGAGAGTTGGAGGAGTCAAGAGTCGAGACTCTTCAACACAGGAGTCCCGAAGTGACGAAATGCGAAATGCCAAAAAATCCCAAAACAGACACATCAACCGGAGTTTTGGATACCGGGAGTTGGAGGATTCAAGAGTCGAGATCCTTCATCACAGGAGTCCCGAAGTCACGAAATGAAAAACATCGAAACACCTTTTTGTGTAGATTTCGGATACCGAGAGATGGAGCATCAAAACACTTCATCACAAGGAATGTCGTAATGCCGAAATGTTGAAATGCGAAAAACACCTTTTGGTGTTGGTTTTGGATAATGGGAGTTGGAGTGTCGAAACACTTTGCCACATAAATGTCGAAATGTGTTTTCGAATAAGGCTATGGTCACCATCAGTGGTCACATCGTTGAAGAGCTATAGAGAATAGCTCGAAGAGACAAGATCCATTTCAGAGTTTGGGACATGGAGAGTCGAGATGCCTCACCACAAGGATGTCGAAAAGCCGAATACCGGAATGCCAAAACGTCGAAAGGTCAAATTGTCAAATGGAAAAATAAGCACGAGACCCATCATTTATTATCCAATGGTGCAGGTTATTCAGGAATATGATCGAAGGGCTATTGTTTCTTTTCACAGTTAATCGATCAGTGGTGATTTAGTTGCTGAAGCGGTCTTTGGAGGTTCATTGTGTAACTGCTAGAAACCACTGATGGTTTCTTCCAGAGGACTTAAAGAGACTTCTGTGTGATTTCTAGAGGAGATGAAGAGTCTCAAGGAATCTTCCAGTGGAATGAACACTATTCGTAGAGGCAATTGACAGATGGATGAGCGTTGAAGCCTGTAACTGCAACAGAGAGGATGAGCTCGACTGTGACAGAGAAGACAAAGAGTCTTGACTGTTGGAGAAGCTAAGGAATCTTAGGATAACACCCAGTGATGATGGACACATGATTTAACAGTCAGAGAAGCTGAAGAGTTGCAATGATGAACAGGAAGAGCACTCGACATGAAGAGCATACAAAAGAATTACGCACAGGGAATGTACAAGGTGCACAGAGACTATAAGAAGGCAAAATAAAGAAGAGATGGGAGCCATTGTTGAGAGGGATTCAGGAGTGTAGAAGGAGGAATGTGCAGTAGTTGAAATATAGAGAAGAGGAATGGTGCATTGAATGGACATGGCGCACAAAGCATAAAAGGAAGAAGCATAGAAAGTTCAAGGTGTGTGCAGCAAGATAGTGAGACAGTAAAGGAAGGTTGAGGTGCTCTTGTAGAGAAAAATAGAAGATCATAAATCGCAAGAAGATGCAGACAGAGAGACACTGATGCAGGACAACAGAGTAGCATAGCAGTATAGTGATAAGGCTGGTAAGCCAATGATAAATATTGTATCACTGTGATAAATTTATATATAGCAAACTTTGTATTTCAGGGTGGAAGGGAGGTGCTAGGGAGGATTGTTTTACTTAGAGGTTCAAGTGGGTGCTTGAACACAGGGAGTTGTAGCTTCCATCTAGTTGTAGCTAGAGAAACCAGGGTGGCAGGGTGGTGCAAGGGAGAACTATTTTTCTTTGTTATACAGGTTGGTGCATGTGTGACTGGAAGTTGGTGCTTCCATCCAGTTGGTGTTGGAACACTTAGGGAGTTGGTGATTCCTTCTAGTTGGTGCTTCCTTCTAGTAGGTGCTAGAGAAAACAGAGAGTTGGTGCTCTCAACAAGTTGCATCTTAAAAAACAAAGGTTGTATCCTCATTATGAGTTGGTTCTCATAAGTATGATAATTTACAGAATGTAAAGATTACTTATCATATAAATAAGAAGAGGTTTTTACCCTTTATGGGTTTCCTCAGGAAATATATATCTCTGTATATTTCATATGTGTGAATGATGTTGAATGTTCTATTTCTTACTTCCTTAAATTATTGTGATTTTCATTCAGTGCTCTGCAAAGAGTTTAAAATAAGCATAATTTTTTAAGCTCGATGACAACTGATTCACCCCCCCACCCTCTCAGTTGTCCAACAATTGGTATCGGAGTCAGCCCCTTTTATCTATGGGTAGATCCTAGAGCTTAAACATGTCAGGCCATGAAGGAAATTCAACCAATAAGGCCCCTCTGTTCAATGGAACAAACTTTACCTTCTGGAAAGTTAGAATGAGAACCTACATTATGGCTTTAGGTGCAGATGTCTGGGATGTGGTAGATACTGGTTATGTAATGCTAGTTGTACTAGCTAATAAGGATGAAAAGCTAGAATTTAGCTTCAACGCTAAGGCTATGAATGTTATCTTGAGTGGGCTTGCAGAAGCAGAATTCGTAAAATTTATGCACCTAGGAACTGCCAAAGAAATGTGGGACAAACTCATTAACAATTATGAAGGTAATGAGAAGGTAAAGGATGCCAAGCTTCAAACCTACAGAGTACAGTTTAAACAAATGAAGATGAAAGAAGATGAAACTGTTGGAAACTACTTTCTGAGAGTTGAAGAACTGGTAAATGCAATGAAAGAACTTGGTGAAAAAATTGAGGAACCTTCTTTAGTTCAGAAAATTTTGAGATCTCTACCAGATAGGTTCAACCCGAAGGTCTCTGCT
>SNQJ01S0099627.1:6776-25295 GCA_010110895.2 Picea sitchensis
GCAGAAGAGGGCTTAACGAATCTGGGTTCTCCCTTAGCCTCCATCCACGTGACCACCACTCTGTGACCACGTGCTTAACGTCAAAGCACTATTGGCTTTTCACAATTCAGGGAATCGTGATGCAAGCATTCCTCCTGTTCTCTGTCTTTCAAAATGATGAAACCCAAAATAGAGCCTAACTCCACAGCTCTTCCCTTAAGTCGCTTTTCATACAACCGGTCCTGTGACCTAGTGCTATTCCTTCGAATTCTTTCGGGTTTTCACGATTCACGATTTTGTGATTCTAACTGCAATGAATCTAGGTCCTTCAAACTCCCGGATCCCAAAATACCAAAATCTACTCGTGACCACGGTCCACTTTTCGAGATTTCGTAATTCACGACTTCATGATTCCGGTTGCAGACGATTCTAGGTCCTTCAATCTCCCAGCCTTCGAAATGTTGAAATCTCCCCCTTGAGAGATCAACGGTCCAGATTCCTCTTAAACCGACAATCACGATCCAACTGGATCAACGACCCACAACCTTTCGGGATTTTTCCTGAACCTTGACCACTCGCCACATGTTCTCCTTGATGAACGCTATCGATCATTTTGTAATTTCATGAGCCAGGACATCTTGTCTCACGACTCCTTCTCCTTGAACTCTCGGTGTCCAAATCCTCGATGGGCTTGGATAATTGACACCTGTCCTCCAAAATGGACGATCCTAATGCTTTCGGGACTTGACGAGTCCTCTTCCTTCTATTGTTACGAGGTTTAAACCTCACACACCTTTTCTGGATCTGACGGCTCACGGTAATTCGACACTTCTCCCTCGAAGTTTCTACCATCCATTCTACCCTTCTGTGGGGATTCCCAGGGATTAAACCCCTCACACCTTCTTCCAAACCCTATGGCTATTGGTCCTTGGTGTTAGATCTAACAGCCCATATCCTTTTTCCTGTGCACATCCCAGGGACTAAACCCCATGCACATATCTTTTATCCAGCGTCTCTTAGGCCACTGCACTCCAGATCTGATGGCTGGCACGATTTCATGAACTGGGAGTTCACAATGCAGCGACTCCAAAATCACTTGCCGCTCCAAACCCTGAACTACGAAATATAGAAATTCGAGCACGAGATCAACGGCCCCTGATGCTTGTCATCCAACGGTCCACGTGATTTCAACACTTCTCTACGGAGTGTCTCCACCATCCATATAGCTCCTCTCCTGGGGTGCTTCTAAAGGCTTAAATCCCTCGCAACTTGGTGCGATCCTATGGCTCTCGAGATTTAGGCACTTTTCCACAAAGTGTCTCCACCGTTCCTTTCAACTACTCTCCTGTGTGACCTCCCAGAGGTTAAACTCTGTGCACCTTCCTTCAGATCCGATGACTATAGGTTCTTTGCACAATATCTGATGATAGTTGTGCTCCCTCCTGAGCTTGAGAACTTTTTCCTTCCCCTTGGAATATTTTCTGAAGTTTCAAAGGCCTCGACCTTCGCTTCCCCTGGGAGCTCAATTCCTTTGGATCTCACCTGTGTTCTAGGAATGTTGTCCCTCCTGAGCTTCGTTCTCTTGGAGATTTACTCCTATGCACACTTTGCGTTCGAGGATCTCAAATAACTTAGATTCAAGAAGTTATCTTGAAAAGAAAACTCCTTACGCCCACCTGGCGTTCTCCTGCTCGACACACACCTTGCAAAACCTATAGTGTATTCAACAACCCTATGAGTGTCTTCTCCTCGACACTTCTCTTTTATCAGAACTTGAAATAGAGTTCCCTAGTGCACTCTATGCACTCGCTCGATGCCCTCTTGGCAAAGCTCTATAGAACCTTCAGTAGATTTGTCTTCCCTGAACTCGAGACAGAGTTCCTTCCTGTGCACTCCTTGCACCTATGCTGATGAAGGTTCAACGTTATCCCTCTTGAGATTTCCTGAGGTTGTCTCACCTCTGTCAATGCACACCTTGCGGACTATGTTCACTCCTTGCACTCGAAAACTCCAAGATGGGATGAAATTGAAACTTATGAAATACTTCACCAGTTATGCATTTAAACATGAAATGCATAAAAACATGTAAACATCAAACACACAGTATGCAGGAAAACCTTCTTTTCTATTAATTTGTATGTCTATACAAATGTTTACAAAGAATGGAATGTAACAAGTCTCAGCTCTCTCTCGAGACCTCTCTTCCCTGGTCTCTCCTCCTAACTCTCTACTCAAATTTCTTCTTTTCAAAATGAGGGCTCCCATGAGCTTATCCTCAACCACCGTCTTTGATTTATCTCTATCACAGAGACACTCTTATGGCTACATTACATAAATGGATGCCCAGTCCTGACTACATCCTGGGCTTGCTGCAGGCAACCATTAAAGGAAACCTCAACCACTACCTGTACAAAGGCGTGGTTTGGCATTAAAAGCCTTACAACATTTATTGAAATTTCAAATTTCAAAATTGAGAGGGTTTCTCCTCTCCCTTTCTCCATTAAATGCGTGTTAATTTGTTGGCTGGTTGGCACGCTGTTGACATGGAGCGATGCTCCTGCATCAGCCTGCATTCCCCCTAAGAAGAGGAAATCATTAGATCCATAGAGACACCCATGCATCTTTGTCATTTTTCCTAATGGTGTGAAGTGATATATATTACTTGATGACTCTACATACCAAATCATCATTGAGGACATTTTCCAGTTCGAGGAAAGTCCCTCGCATGCTCGACGTGAGCCACATGTAGAGGCTTTTCTACTTACACCATTTGTGGATGATGACTCCACACATTCATATCACACCATATATTTGATTTCTGACATAGAGTCAGAGGATTCAAAGGATAAAAATGAAAAATCAGAGCATTCATATGTAGATTCAGTATATGCATATGAGGAGCCGGAGAAGATGCTCAAGTGGGCACATTCCACACTTCATGATGTAGGAGACTTTTTTCGGGATCCAAGGGATCCGAGGAGGAATAGATCTCAGTATGAGGAACCTCCTCGTGTACTTATTGTCACTGAACCCAAAATTCCCCCACATTGTTATATGGTTTAGTATTCAGACCCACAGACCTAGAGAGAAGCTAGAGGGAACCCCTTCTGGGAAGAAACCATGCAGGAGGAGTACAAATCTCTCCTCCATAACCAAACTTGGGATATGGTTCCACTTCGTTTAGAAAGGAATACTGTAATATGAATATGGGTCTACATGACCAAAAAGGAAGCAAACAAATAGGTGAGAATACACAAAGAAAGACTGGTTTCCAAGGGATTTTAGCAGATCCATAGGATCGACTATGATGAGACTTTTTCTCCAATAGAAAAGTTGGATTCTATAAGTTTGGCCCTTTCCATTGGAGAATCCAAGGGATGGAAAGTACATCATATGGATGTAAAGAATTCTTTTTTTCATGAGGATCTATCATAGGATATTTATATGGAGAAACCACCTGAATTCATACAGAATTAATCTTTATTGTGCCAACTCAAAAATTCGCTCTATGGCCTCAAGTAGGCTCCTAGAGAATGGTACGCAAAGATGGAATCCTTATTGTTCTCTGTGAATATTTTCAAATGAAAATCTGATCCAAATGTTTACATATTGAGGAACACTGAATCACTTATAATCCTAGTCCTATATGTGGATGATCTTTTGATCACCAACAACTGACTTTCATCGATTTCCTCAGTCAAGGGAATTCTTCATGATAGGTTTTCAATGAAAAACATCGATCCACTCCATTTCTTTATTGGTATTGAGATCATCCAGGATGCTTCATGCATCAAGATATCTCAATCTAGGTATTCTTGAGATATCATGGAGAGATTCCACATGACAGACTACAAGTCTACACCTACACCATTCTTATATAAGTTTAGAATTGAGAATGGTTGGAATACACCAGTGGTGGAAAACACCTTATATAGATAGCTTGTAGGGAGAATTTTGTATCTCACCACACCCAACCATATCTATCATTTGTAGTAGGGGTAGTCTCCAAGTACATGCAAGAGCCACATGAGTTACACTGGAAGGATTCCAAGGCATCCTCAGATACGTTCAGGGCACCATCAATAATGGGATCCATTATGCAACAACTTGCAAGTTGGATTTCATAAGATTCATCGATTCTGACTGGGCTGGCGTTGACACCAATCACAAGTCCACCTTGGGATACATGTTGAGTTTGGGGTCTGGTCCAATTTGTTGGTCAAGCAAGTAGAAGTCAGCTATTGCTCTATATTCCATAGAGGCTGAGTACAAGGGAGCAGTAAACATCACCATCCAGGAATTGTGGCTACATAAATTTCTCACTGATCTCCGCATTCAGTTTCACCATCTAACTGTGATCTAGTGTGACAACCAGAGTACACTTGAATTCTGTCGAGATCTAGTATAGATATAGCTGACAAAACATATTGATATCCATATGAATYTTATTAGGGATATGGTTTACGAYAGGTTCATYGATTTACAGTACTTCCCTTCCATCGAGAAGACTGCYGACATCTTCACCAAGACCGCCACTGAGAAAATATTCCATAGTTTGCGCAATCATCTTGAAGTGAAGGATACAATCTCCTAGCCATTGATTTTATGTTCTTTTGATACATTGTATTTTGAGGGGGGGGTTTCCAATGAGGTTTTCCCTCTTTCCTTACTTTATTTCAGTTTTCATTATTTTCATTGTTCATGGTTACCTAACATGTCCTTTGTTACAAGGACCCATTCATTATGTATATTTCCTATTAGTGTTTAGGGGGGTGTTGGAGATATTACACACACCTAGGATTTTCCCTTCATCTTATTTTCCTATGTTTATTTGTCTATGTTGAGGGTCCCTTAGTGTGATATATTATCCCCTCATTGAGGATATTATCCCTTATACAAGGGTGCCACATATCCTCCAATCAACTCGCAATTATTGTTTAGTTATACTAGTTGAGTGAAGTGTTGCATGTCAACTTTGGTTTTATCACCAAGTGTTGCATGCTAACCTCAGGATCATCACAAGTAATGTGCACTTGCATTGGGATCATCACAAGTAATGCGCACTTGCATTGGGATCATCACCATTAAGGTGAATTCCAAATGTGTGATAAATATCCTTCTCATTTCACTACGGTTTGGAAAGATAACTGATGATTGCATGGCCAGTTAATTAGGACTAGGTGGCAATTGGCTCCAATTACTACTAGTGTGTGTCAGATCTCTCTAGAACACTCCTAATGCGCATTAGTTGACTACTATGGTGAGTTATTTTTTTGATACAGAGTATATAACTTGTATTGTATCATTTTCTCATATTCGGTTAATATAAATTATTTCATTCTTTCCTCCAATTTTGTCTCTTCTCTTCACACCATTGCATGTTGTGTATGCTTCATTGTTAGCTAGATCTTATGTGCATGTATCTCAGAAAATCCACAAAACCTTCACAAATAAAATTGATCATAAAGAGGTAAATTATGTATCAAATCTAACCTACCTTGATCAAAATAAGATATATCTATCGATGTAATATATGCAACAAACATAGATCACAACAAATTGGAGGGGAAACCCATAAATCTATATTAATCAAGGAAAATGTTCACAAAATGAATATACATTAAGAGTTACTGAAGCACTCCTCCAGCTCCAAGATCCTTCAGAATTTCCTCCTTATCCTTCTTCAACAATGATATTTGAGCTATAAAGACTATAGAAATCTCTTGTCGACTACTTTGGCATCATAAGCTTGTCTTGAATTGTCTTCATATTTTTTTTTACCTCTTGATTTGGACTTCTTTTATAGATCAATGGAGGCGCTTCTAGAGATTGGTTCAAATATTGGAACTTGATGAATAATAGGCCAAGAAAATTTTCCAGAGCTTGTGATTCATCATCACCAACCTATCCCAATCTAATCTCGCAAGAATTCCTCAATTCTATAAGATATAAGAGGTGGTCACTTGTTACACAAGGGTAACTAGCAACCGATCACATGTTACAAGAGGGAAACTAGTGATTGGTCATTCCATGCAAGAGGGAAAGATGCGATTTTTCAAAAAACAAGGATTTTTTAGCGTTGATGAGTATTTTCTAGTAGGATAACATCAACAGTTCCTTGATTATGCCCAGGGTGAAAAATATAGGTATAATATATATGGACACACTACACCTCTCAAATCCTCTTAGTAATACAACTCAACCCAAGACTGACGTTATTTATATAGAAGATGATGATGATGTTATAAGTAAAATGACACAAATTTAGAGCATCATTATCCATTATCTGACTTAGCGAATGATCACTACATTCATGAAAAGTACATAAGGCAATAAAAATCAATATGTAGCAATGAAATAATGTACCTAATGTATGTAAAGAAACATAATCATCAAATGTGAGTGAGTTGAGAAAATGTGCAAAGAATTTTCATTCAACTATTGATGAAGAACCATGTATATTTTATGTAATTGTTGTCTATGATAAGGATCATAGGAGAAAAATGTCCTCTAGTTACCTCTACATGTTAGGGCATAACCTGATCCAGATTTAGGAGCGGAACGAACTGATTACAAACTGAATACAATAAACATAGAGATATGAAGAATATCATAGACATCCAGTAAACAATATCTTTTATTAAATAAATGAAATAGGTAGAAACTGTAAAACTACAGAACTGAAACACTTGCTTGAATGGTGGTATCTATATCTAAGAAGAGATATGGCTACTATGCACATTCATATGAGAAGAATGACTACAATGAGGCTCCAGAGGCCTTTTTGATATTACTCATGAATTCCAAAACCTAGACATCCAAAAACCTAACCCTAGAAGTTGAAACACCAAAAGTCATGTGGGACCCTATGGGTAAGTTGGTACCTTAACTTCTCGGGGTCGTAACGTTTGCATACGACCTATGTTTTAGGTGCGTGATAGCCCGTTGGAAAGATATTTTAGAGAGCTACACATTCCTCCATCAAGATTTGGGTCTGTCTATAGTTTGACTAGAGAGAGAAAAAAACGATGTTTAGGGCCCCAAAACGACTCTAGAAGTACAACAGGATGTGTTGAAATGAAAACATACAAAATAATCCAGTTGGATTAGGAGAGAGGCCACCAGTATCCACCTGGAGGAATTTTAGGGATTTAGACATCCCTAGAAGTGTAGAACCCATGATTACAAAGAAGTACAGAAGAATGTGTTGAACAAAAAATGAACAAGAAGAGCCAGTTGGAATAGGTGGGTGGCCACCAATATCCACCTGGATCAATCCTTCCCCCTTAGTAATAAATGGTCTCCATTGCATTGATTTCCCCCACAAAGAAAGGAAAATTCTATTGGATTTGGCCCCAGGTGAGCTACTTTCCTTGGTGTAGGAGTTTCCCTGCCTTGACAACCCAATAAAGATGGATCCTCTGCTGGCGAGTGCCCTTGAACTGTGTGTCCACTATCTGATTAGTGCATGCTTGTTACATGCAGTCAAGGTTGAACTCTATTGGTGTCAACTATTTTTTGATCTTTGAGGTTTCCAATAATGGTGGAAAATATGGCTGAAGGAGGTCCACATTGAACACTAGGTGAAGGCCAAGGAAGGTTGGAGTGTTGAGCTCAAAAGCATTGCTACCCATAGCCTTGTTGATAGTGTAAGGCCCATAGCGAAGTGGGTAAATCTTTTGATGGGGCCCCATGAGACGATCCTTCTGAAATTGTAACCAAAATTTTTTGCCAACCTGAAACTGGTGTGGTACCCCGTGTTGATCATGGCACTGCTTGTACTTAGCATTGGATTTTTTAAAAATATCCTGGACTTGTCAGCAGATGTGCTTAATATACTCAATGAATCTGGTGGCTTTGTCGATCTCATACTAAACATGGGAAGAGTTTGTCTATGTGGTGGAAAGAGGTAGCGAAACATACATGGGACCCAAGGGTTGGAATCCCAGCCCCACCTGAAATGTGCTATGGTTGGTGGAGCTATGGAAAGCCCTGTTGTAACTATTTGAAGATAGGGGAAACTCTCATCCCATATACATGGATTCTTAGAATTGTACATGCATAGGATGTGAAAAATCATCTGATTGAAAACCTTTGTTTGGATGTTTATTTGAGAGTGGAAAGAAGTGGATTTAGTGATCTTGGTGTCCAACAGTGACCAGAGACTCGACCAAAATGTGTTGAGGAACATGTTGTCCTGGTCGGAGATGATGGTCTGTGGTATCCCAAAATGGATCCACACTTGTTCAAATAAGAGCTTAGTAGTATCTACTGTTGTGATGTTATTCTTGCAGGATGTGATGATGGCCATATTCGAAAAGAGATCAACGACCAAAAATACATAGTCATTTCCTTTCTTGGTGGACGGAAGGCTAGACATGTAATCCATTGAGACAAATTGCCAAGGCTTCTCGAGAGTAGGAAGATGGTTTTATAAGCCTTGATTCTTAATGGCTGGCTTGGAAATGGAACAGGAAGTGCAAGATCTGATATACTTGCTGACGTCCTGTCGAATGTTTGGCCAATAAAAATGTTTCTAAAGAACAACCACAATTTTCTCCATGCCAAAATGTCCTACCATCCGACTATAGTGAGATTCCTAGATCAACTTTTCATGCTCGCTTGTAGGAATAAAAAGATGGCCCAGATGGCATAATAGTTCATCTTGAATGTGAAAATCAATGACAGTCACGCCTGTACCCAAGATATCATAGGTGGTGGTGAAGCCTGGATCTTGTTGATAAAGTTGGGGCCACTCAGATACCTCATGTCCACGGGAATGGAGCACAACGATGAGTGTAGTCACATGAGTTCGAATGAGGCAGTCAACAACACGATTTGAGATCCATGTCTTATACTTGATGTTGATATGTTAATGCTGCAGGTAGGTGGACCACTTATGATGGTGGTTGTTCTGCAATTTCACCTGTCTCTGTATGAACTACAGAGGCTTGTGATTAGTGTGGATGATCGTTTCCTTTCCCATAATGTAATGCTTCCATTGATGATAGGATTGTACAATGGAATACATTTCCTTTTAATAGGTGGGTCATTCCCAAATAGTATCTTAGAGTGTCTCACTATTCTATGCCACCAGATGGTCGTGTTGTGCGAGAACTGCACGTATGGCATAGTCACATGCATCAGTCTCAATCTCGAATAGTTGTTGCAGATCGGGAAAGGAGAGTATTGGAGCCAAGCACAAGTGATTCTTCAGATCATCAAATGACCATTTTCATTCCTTCACCCACAAAAACTTTTCCTTTCCACCGCCCTTGGTCACTTGACTAAGGGCCCATGCAATATGGAAGAATCCCAACACGAACTATCAGTAGAAATTGGACAGTCCCAAGAAGCTCTGAAGCTTACTTAGTGTGGTCGGGGTTGGCCATTTAGGGATGACTTGGATCTTAGCTGGATCAACATGTACCCCATGCTCATCAACAATGTATCCCAAGTAATGGACCTTCTTCATGCCAAAAGAGGATTTTTCCAAGTTGGCATATAGCTTGTGCTACCACAGAGTGCTCAAAACCTGTTGAATATGCCGCTTGTTCTCCTCCCAAGTTCTTATAAAGATGAGGATGTCATCCAAATATACCACCACAAAGGAGTTGATGAAGGGTCGCAATACATCATCCATCAACCTCATGAAAGTGGCTTGTGCATTTGTTAGGCCAAAGGGCATGACCAACCATTCAAAGATACCTTATTTAGATTTGAAGGTTGTCTTCCATACATCAGTTGGTTTGATGGGAACCTGGTGGTAGCCAAACTTTAGGTCAATCTTGTTGAAGAACTTTTCCCCCTTCAGTTGATCAAGAAGGTCATCAATCCTAGGAATTGGGTACGGGTTCCTGACTGTGATTTTGTTTAGGGCTCTGTAATCAATGAAAAGTCTCCAAGTCTCATCCTTCTTCTGCACCAGTACAATTGGGATTCCGCAAGGGGAGGAGTTCGGTTTGATGTGCCCATTTTGAGGAAGATCTTGGATCTGACGCCTGATTTCTTCATTTTCCATCAATGAGCGATGATAGATTGGTCCATTAGGTAGAGGTGCACAGGGGGTCAATCAATTGGATGAATGACTTGATAGTGTGTCGGTACCCCATGGGTGAGGAGAAGATGTCTCTATATTATTCCATGATCTTGTTCACTTAATTATGCTACCAAGAGAGGGTTTGTGTAGAAGCCATAGATGTGGCAGAGACCTTCTACTTACTATGAGCACGGATCACAAAGAAGAAAAACTTCCCGGTCCATGAAATGACCTTATTTCATTTCTTATCAGAGATTAAAGAAATAGTGGTAGGCGACATGATGTCGACGCCCCGCTACCTCTCAACCCGCAGGTCAGAAGGCCATGTCGATGCAGGATCTTTTCTTTCACATGACCTGAAGAACTATAAGGCTCTTCTAATTCCCTATCGGGAATTCTGCACCCACAACAATCTCCACGGGATCTCCTCTTTACAATCGGGAGATCAAACATCGTGACTTCGTGAGGTCAGTAGTCGAGCGTAGGTCTCTCGAATCCCCGAGACCTAAGAATCAGTCAATGCTGACCTTTTCCTATCGGTATTTCCTCTATTGAGAATTCGTCACTCGCAATGTCGAGTAACTTGTGTCCCCGACTCCCGATTCCCAATATGTCGAAACTCCGACGCACGCGTGAGTTTGACTTTTCAACGTCCTGTCACCTCTGTCGGGATTTCTGACTTCGAGGGATCGCGAATCCAGATGTCAATGTTTCGGGACTTCTCGCTGTGAAACCCTGAAATGGTGTGCCACCTGTCCATGTCACCAACTATTGTGGCCCCACACTGTTTACTTAGCCGTCGGGATATCGCGTATCATGATTTCGTGATTTTCGTTGCAATGTTATGGAGTTTCAACCCACGAAACCCTGATATGAGATTCACGGGTAGATCCGATGACCCTTGTGGCTTGGATCTACAGTCCTGCCCCTCCTGATATTTGAACCCTTTGACGTTCTCGTCGTAACCTCCCTGCTCCTTCCTGAGATCTGACGGCTCGCGGGATGTCGCGAATCCTCCTTGGAGAATTCCAACCGTCTGTTCCTCCCTAATGAAACCTGCAAAATGACTCAAGTGTTCCTCCGTGGAACTCATCCACCTACATGAAAACATACGACACTTTCTTACAATCTTCTAGTCGCAACTTCACTACACTGTCCTTCAACAGTTTCGAAGGCCTTATCTTTCCTGTGCTTTGGGAACTCTGAACTCTCCAAAGAGTTCTTCGACCTCGGCATTCCTTGCAACTATAGCTCCGTGTGCTGAAAGCACTACTCCTCCTGAGCTTATCCTTGAATCCCCAAGGAATTCTTTGACTTCTGCGCCTCTGCAGAGTCTTCATGCACACAAAGTGCTATCTCTCCTGAGCTTCTCAAAAACTCAGATCTCTAAGGAAATCAATCCTTCTTCCTCTCTCCTGTAGATGGAGAATTTGGATGCCCTCCTGGCTATCCTTCTGCTAAAGCAACCTCTTGCTAAATATGCAGGGTGTTCAGCAACCCTCCTAATATCCCTCAGTGGATTCTCCTCCTAAATAAAGAACTCAACAGAGTTCTCTTTCTTGTGCCTGTCTGCACACTATCTCAATGCCCTTCTAGCAGAGTGTCTCCTTCCAGAATTTCCAGTAGTTCTATCTCCTTCAGCGCACCCTATGCGCCTGCTCAATGCCCACTTGGCAGAGCTCTCAGAATCCTTAGTGATTCTAGTTTCTTTAAGAACTTGCAGCAAAGTTCCTCCGAATGCACCGTTGTGCATATGCTCAACGCCCACTAGGCAGAGCTTCACAGAATCCTTAGTGATTCTGACTGCAACTGTGTTCTTCTCCCACAGCCTTGCCTCCTGAGGTATTCAACAACCTCATAGGTCTTCTCCCTGAGTTGATGATTTCAGTTGTGTGCCCACCTGGCACGTCTTTGTCTGAATCCACAGAGTTCATATATGCAACCCCTATGGATGGCTATCAGAACCCGCAGTGTTCTGTCACACCCTCCTGGTATGAAGCCTCAAAGACCTCTCAAGCCTGAAATCAAGAACTCCTACAAATGCAAACCTAAAGCATACATCTACAACATAAAATAACACTCACAGACATTCATNATGGCTATCAGAACCCGCAGTGTTCTGTCACACCCTCCTGGTATGAAGCCTCAAAGACCTCTCAAGCCTGAAATCAAGAACTCCTACAAATGCAAACCTAAAGCATACATCTACAACATAAAATAACACTCACAGACATTCATTCAACACAAAATACATGTAGGAAAAACTGGTATTTGTATTAATATGGCAACGCCTGTATTTACAAGATGTTCCTGAGCAAGGCCTGTAATAAGGTCTCGGCTCCTTCTCTTCTATTACTCAACTTACTCTCCTATCCCCTCTTCTCACTCTTTTAAAATGAGATACTAAAAATCTCTTTTACCTGAGGGGGCTCTTCGAGCTCTTCCTTCCAATCTACCTACCCTATTCAATTACATTGAATGGGATGTCTAGTCCAGCATCGGATCTAGATCTCATCCTTACAAAACATTTAAGGCCTACCTACCTAATGCCTGCACAAAGGCATGGCTCTATGGCTCAATAGCCTAAGCAATTAAATTACATTCATTCAAATTTTAAATGAGGCTGCACCTCTCTTCAACAAGCGATTTGAATTCGCTGACGTGGTTGGCTGGCTGGCTAGCTGATGTGGAGAGATGCTCCTGCATCATGGCACTACCTCTGGTATCCTGTACAATTGTCTGCCCAAAGTAATAATAATAGTATAGGTTCTAGACTCATACACAACATGATGCTTCCACAAATATGGTTGTCCTAAAATAACATCACAAAATTCAAGAGGAGAAATATCACACAATACCTCATGTTTGAAAGAGTTGATGTTGTAGGGTAGATGGTACTGTTGGTTGACACGAAGATATCTTCCTTTGCAAAGCTAGTTGACGGTGTAGGGTTGTGGGTGTGGTGTCATTGGTAGGTCCAACTGCTTGACGACCTCTGCTGAAATGAGATTCTTCTAACTGCCATTGTCGACAATGAAATGAAGTGGGGCCCCATTTACCCACATCTATGAGTGAAAGAGATGTTCCTCTTCCTCTGGTTCACTTGGCCAAATTTTTGTGGTAGCGACAATGGCACTGGGTTCAACATCGATAATACACTTCCCTCCTTTAGTATTTCATTCAAAATCAAAATCGGCTTCCATCTCGGAAGCCTTCAGATCAACCACGAGTGACTGCTAGGAGAAACATTCTTCAGTGTTGTGCCAAGGTATTTTATGGTACTCACACCATTTTCCTATGTCCTTCTTCGTCTTATCATTTACCTTCTTATGTTGTGGCTTGGACTGGTTGTTTTGAGAGAAGCCATCTCAGCTCGATCCCTTACTGTGTGGGTTGGGGCTTCCTTTTCCCTACTTCAGCTATGAGGAGTTTGTAGATCCAAAATCTTGCGTCTTCTTCTTAAGTTTTTGCTCAATATTGATAGTGTATCTATAAGATGTGACCAATGAGGTGATGTACACAAAATCCATTTTTGTTTGAATGTATCCATGCAAACAACCACAGTATTTGAGCAAGAGATGATTCTCATAGTCTTTGATACCCAATTTAGTGTGTAGGGTATGGAAAATATTGGTGAAATCTGGTATTGTCTGGTCTCTTTCTTGACACAGGGTGGTCCATCTCGTATATTGGTCCTCATAGCTTCCAACAGGGTAGTATTGTTCTTTAATGGCATCCCATAAGGAAACCATGTAGGGGCCACCAAAAATATTGCATAGTCCTATACGACCATTTGCTCAGAGTAAATATCCCACAAGTCCTTAACATGGGGTATGACCTTGAGGAGTGAAAAAGTAATCTTTCCCTATCAAAAAAATTTTGGACCGAAAAATACCCTTCGAGCATATTCAACCATTTATCTACACCATCTGCATCTATCAGTCCTTCAAATAATGTAATATCAAAATTTACTTGTACCTTGAAGGGGATTGCATGGCCGCTTGATGAAGATGCTTCTCTTGTGGGCAGCCATCGAAGGACCTGTGCAAGGTTGTCCATCATTTCATTCCTTGGTTGCATGAGGGATTCCTCGAGAAACATTTTAATAGGATATCTTGCTCCATCATCTTTCTTTTCATCCCCCATGGGTTTTTTTTTGGCTCGGCACGACCGATCTTGCAACGGATTGATTGGTTTGAGTCCCAACTTATTGTACCCATATCTTTTCAAGGACATGCACGAAGAAAAATAAATGAAGAGCATACCGCTATGATACCATTGATCTGTATTTATAAGTGGAACGAACTGATTACAACCTAAATACAATAAACATAGAGATATGAAGAATAACAAAGATATCTAGTGAACAATATCTTCTATTAAATAAATGAAATAGGCTAAAACTATAAAACTGTAGAACTGAAACACTTGCTCAAATGGTGGTAGTTATCTCTAAGAAGAGATGTGGTTGCTACGCACATTCGTCTGAGAAGAATGATTACAATGAGGCTCCAAAGGCCTTTTTGATATTACTCATGAATTCCAAAACCCTAGACATCCAAAAACCTAACCCTAGAAGGTGAAATGCCAAAAGTCATGCGGGTCCCTATGGGTAAGTTGGTACCTCAACTTCATGGGATCATAAATTTTTCATATGAACTCCATCTTAGGCACGTGATAGCCTGTTGGAAAGGTATTTTAGAGAAATACACATTCCCCTATCAAACTCTAATTTTGTGTATAGTTTTATTGTGGCAAGCCAAAAAGAAACAACATTTAGGGCCCCAAAACAAACCTAGAAGTACAACAAGATGTGCTGACATGAAAACATACAAAATAATCCAGTTGGATTAGGTGAGAGGCCACCAGTATCCACCTAGAGGATGTGTAGGTATTCAGACAAACCCAAAAGTGTAGAACCCAGGATTACAAATAAGTACAAAATAACGTGTTGAACAAAAAACGGACAAGAGGAACCAGTTGGAATAGGTGGGTGGCCACCAATATCCACTTGGATCATAAAACGACCTTTATATTAGTCCTCTAGAATGTTTCAACACCTCAAATGAATTATTGTGTTTCTTTAACCCTTTGTTGGCTACTAAATTCTCTGGAATGGATTATTATATAATTTTTCAACTATATTCATACATTTTGGGTGGAAAAATTGGAGGAGCTGGCTTGCAAGGCCCATTTTAGTGGCAGGTCATCGTTGGAGATCTGGGTTTTGGAACCCTCTAGAGCTATTTTGAGGTATCAAATGGCACTTTTGGGATCAAAACTTTGTAATAATAACACAAAACCCCTCAAATATATTATACACATTGAGATCTTTCACATGATTAAAAAATCACCTCAATTGGAGCTCGTATGCATAAGGTTTGTCTCTTGAAAGTTGACCTAGTTTGCTAACCACCATGATACCAAGGGGATTCTGCATCAACCCCAATTAATCACACATGTAGGGATATTCATGTTTGTACTTTCAATAATATTATAGAATCTCTAAAATCCTAACATTAATCGATGGTTAAGGCATGTGAAAACCCTAACCCTAACCCTAGATGGATATCAGTATATGTTAAATATTGGGCCACCAAGAAGAGAAGGGTTTCCATTATTTTAGTATTGTTCTTGTTCCGTATTTGAGAAACGAATCTAGGAGTGGGATTTGAGAGAATTAAAAAGGAGGAAGAATATTTTGTAGCAACCATTCAGACTAGAGTGTCAAATGAAACTCCATGGTCAATGCCCCTTTATTTTTACTTGCATTTCATAACTAAACAAAAGAGAGCAAAGCATAGGCTTCAACTTATAGTTTTTTTTTCTCCCATATCATGTTTCACAAAGTCATATATTGTGTTCATTTGTGTGGATGGTGTGTTCATTTGATCGTTCTTTCATTTCCAATTTCATTTTTTTCCATACAATTTGTGCACTAAGATAGTAATAATAAATCTAAGATATAAGGAATTAAATTGCATAATCAATTCTTTCAAAGTATTAGAAGATCTATTGTGATGAATTCTTTTAGTGGAATATCCATGGAAGTTTACAGATCACTACAACTATTAGGTTTTCTTCTCCATCCCTTCTTATCAAATTTTAATAAGCAATCATAGACCAAGCTCCCATACAAATGTCAATGTAAACATCTAAAATGAATACCTATATAATACATTGTTTGTATGTAGCTTCAAATTATTATTTCAATTTCAATAACCTCTACTAGGCCATATTTCAATTGGAGGTCCAAAAATATTCACATAGCCAAGAAGGAGGTATCTAACTAAAATTTCTTATCAACTTCTAAAAACGACCTAATATTGTTCTGAATTGCCTCAAAAACATTAACATACTAGAGCTCAATAGCTATTCTAGGTAACTTAACCCAAATTTATAGAGACCACTAACTTATGGTCGAAATAGAGCATCCATTTCTTTAGAAATTGAATGTTGAACCCTAAAAATACCTTTTCCCCATTGTTAATGCTACATATTATTCCACAGAAAAGTGAAAATCCAAGTATTCTCTAACCATTGTGTGATAATAAATAATGTATCCTAACAATGGTTTCTATACCTATTCTATACACATAGAATAACACAACTCTAATATATTATACATTTTGTAAAATCACCCAATTAATTTTATATTGGTCCTCTCTATCACCTAGGTCATGGTGACATCTTTTCTCAGAACCAACTTCATCTTCAATAGTTAGTAGAGTCACACACTCTCAAACTTTCTTCCCCACATTAACAATTGCGATCTTATCCTCCCCTACGCCTTTCCGAACCTTATTTCTTCCACATTTTACCTTTTCTTCCCAAAATCTAACCACTGTCTATCTCAACTCCTTTTCCCCTTACTTTCCACTCCCAAGATCCCCATCAACAACATTCAAAAAAATATTATTTCAACACCATTTCCCTTAATTTCTAGGTTTAATGTAGGAAAATACTAAGTCGTACCTCATTAAAACCAATACCTTCCCCAAAAGAATACACTCCTAATGTCTATGCACCAAGATCAATACTATTTTTTTATTTCTCTAGAGATCCATGAGCACCCCTCCTATAATTATATATTTTTAAAGGTGTTTTCAATGTTGAATTAATACATATGTCCTTGCTAGCAAATATCCTCGAACCATTTTCCATAACCTTATCTTCCAATGTTTTTGAAACTATTGAATCATCCTTATCTCACTATAAGGAAAAGACCCTCTAGCAGAGGTTTTGGTGGAATCCCTTATAAAAATAATCCAAAAATTCATTTATAGCGAAGGACACTAATGGAGGCAAGCGGACATAGGTTTTAGTGGATTTTTTATGGTGCTTTTATAAATACATAATGCACCAGTGCATTTTATACTATGGACGCACCAATGCTCTTAAAAATGTTGCACCATGGTAGGTTTATTTAAAAACAATTATACTCTGGTGCACTACTTAAATACAGACACACCGGTGCGCACCATTGCTCTAAAACATGGTGCACCATCGTAGGGTTATTTTAAAAAATATATACTTTGGTGCACTACTTAAATACTAATGCACCAATGTGCACCATTGCTCTAAAAAATGGTGAAACATGGTAGGGTTATTTTTAAAAATATATATACTTGGGTGCACTACATAAATACGGACGTGCCAGTGCATCTAATAATCAAGCGCACCATAACAAGGTTAAATAAAAAAGAAATTGGCCGTAAATTTGAATTTTACCCTTTTCAGTGTTGTAGAGCCCTTAAGAACCGATGCAATGTTTTCCTCTCTGAAGTTCCCTATCGTTGGTGATTCCCTTGATGTCCTTCCTTCTTTCCATTGCTTAGTGCATGACTTTTGAATTTTGACAAACTGTGGGAAAATTTGTTTTTTTTTACTTCGTGGAGACCATACCTCCCCGACGAGGAAATGTCTAGGTAATGTATTTATTTCTTTATAACTTAAAATTTGAGCGGATTAAAATTCAAAATTTAGTTAAATTTCCAATGTTAAAAAAAAAAAAATTAATGCATAGTGCATTCGAGTCATTCGGCTTGCATCGTGGACAGTGCACCCTGAAAATTTACAAGGTGCATCAAAACACTATGTCTAATTTACAAGGTCAATGACTCAAGTGCATATGCACATGTGGGGCTAGATGATTCCCAAGATGGGTCAACCGAAGTTTCCAGCCAGGATTTCCACTGACTCACTGGGGCTACTATCCAGTGAAGTGGATCACATGTTTGTGATGTTGTCATGTCCTTACATAGGGTTGGATTGGCGAGGATGTTCAAACATACTCTTCACACTGGATGAGCCACCATATGCTAGAGGTAATATTAGTGTTTCGTTTAAATTAATCTAGTTTCATTTTATTGTCTTACTTAATTAGAATAAAATTAATTCTAACACATTCTTTAACTTGTTTTATTAAATTGTTTAATGAAACTATCTAATTATTGTTATGTACTATATATTTTGTTGATATTGGCACATTCATTTGAGGC
>SNQJ01S0099627.1:41750-51852 GCA_010110895.2 Picea sitchensis
TTTTGATCGACACAATGATATCACATCCAAAAAAACTAAAAGACAAGTTCTTTGTAAATTCTATACAAAATTAATATGTTTGAACTATATGTAAGTTTAACTAATATTTATTGGTTAGTGTATGTCATGTAGAGCCATAAAATGAGGAATATCAATAAGATTCTTTGTGATCTAAGTGCAAAAGAGCGTAAAATCTTGATGGAAAAATTGCAAAAGGATGAATGGTGAATGAAAAAATAATATTCAATATAAATTTTTTTTCCATTAATAATATACTTAAGAAAATTAAATAACATGTTTCAAACAATCTATTAATTCACATATGTTTAATTTTCTACAGGGGTCAACAATGAAAAAAGAAAATGTTGTCCTAAGAAAATAAAAATTATAGAAGATGTAAATGATGATGAATTAGTCATTAGCTCATTTGGAGTGGTGTTGGAGGTTAATGAAAGGGGGAATTTTTTTTACAAAACTATGAGGGTTATAGTGGAACAAAAATATAGACACACTTTCCACTTACAATACATATATCAATCCAATGATTCCAAGAACCAGGTTATATCTAAACTATTGGAATCATTTCTAGAGCAATGGTCAATGAGACATATCAGACTTGCAATAGGAAAAACATACAACAACAAAAAATAATTATTCAAAAAGTAATATTCCTAAATTTGTTTTTTTCTAAAATATGTATATATTACTACAAAGCATTCATTTATTAATATCAATTTTGTTATATTCAGTTTTCATATATCAATATAAAAATAGTTTATTTTCATGTTACTTTTTCAAGAAGATTATGAAAAACACAATGGATCAACGAGATGATATCTGAAATATGCCAGTAGGAATGTCCAAAAAAGTGTACAAGGAGATGGTAAAAGAAATGGACATAATTGCATCATAGGAGGATTCATCTCAACAACAACATGCTTCAAATGTATGAAATCATTGAAATTTTCTATTAGGTACATATAAATAAATAATTTAGCATTAAATATTAATTTTCAAGTATTTTTTTCTTGCAGAAAATAAAACAAAATGGAACCTATTTAGCACATAAAATAGGATGACAAGGAAGAAAGGGGTTGATAGAAAAGTTTGTGAGTAATTGTTATTTCCTTATAACAACTTTAGTTTTTCTTTTTTTTTGTATATTTTAAGTTGTTTTACAACAGTCATCCTTGAATGTCTTCAAATATGTGTTAACATACAAAGAAGAGTCATCAAAAGAATTGATTGACATTGGGTTAAGTATGGGTTGTGATTATATGTTGGCATATCAAAAATTAATTATGGAATTTGTAAGTAGCTATGTTGTTTTATCTCATTTTATAATTAATGGAACAAAAAAAATCCTTTATATTAAATCTACAATTTAGTATGGGGTATAAAACTTGTAGGAAACAAAGTATGGAAATGTGTGAATAGAAGAGTTGTTGACAAAAGGAATGAGATTTGGTTTTGAAAGAATGTGTATAATTCAGGACTCAATTCTTTCTATGTTACATCACTTTTCAATTTACCTTCATGTATATTTTTTATTTCAATTTTCATTATTCTCACCAATGTAGATACACTCATTACACTTTATTTTTATTTTTATAAATGGAACTTGAAGAAGAGGAAAACAATTGAGGAAATAAACAAAACATTCGGCAAAATAACCCAAGTCATGGAAGTAGCTCGAGCATTGACAACAATTCCAACGAAGAATGATGATAAATATATTTGGATATCAATGCAAGTTGTTGTATTTTTTGAAATAATTGTCTATGAAAATCATACATTTTTTTAATGTAATGGACATAGTGTCCCAATTGAAAGACAAGGGGTTACCAATAAGTGTCCCATTTTGTATGAAAAAGAACCTCTAAGTCATATACAATAAAATATGTTTTATTTTATTCTATTGTGATGTCCAATGTCACTATGAAATGTTACATCATTGATTAAATATTATAATGAAGAGATGCAAAATATGATGATATAACAAATTAATCCAAACATCATATCCAAATCCACTACTCAAAATTTAATTTATATGAATACTATTATCAGATAGATGTCAATCTTTTGATAAACAATGGAATTTAAAAATATAAATAATTGCATTGTCACACGTCAATGTTTCTAAAAAGTGAAAATGAACATTGATGCGTTTAATGCTAAAAAGTACTCGCATTGTAATAAAATATGCATCGATGTTGTGATACAATGAACCAACACCTATCGTAATACTATTTTAACAACAAAAATTATAATAATAAAAAGTGGCATTTCGGTGCATTTAATTAAAACCCTGCACCAATGCTTTTGTATTAGACTTCTGCATCAGTGCATTCTAAAATGTATCGGTCAATTTTCTCTTGTAACACATCGGTGCATGGTATCATAGATTTTATCAATGCATTGTTATTATTAAAGCACCAATGCATTATTATTTATAAGAGCATCAGTGCCCCAATATGTTTTTGACTATCCCGGTGCATTCGGTGAAATGTAAGCATCGATGCTTCTGTATCATACTTCTGCATCGGTGCAATCTAAATTTTATTTATTGATCAGTATTGTTTTGTAACGCATTGGTGCATGGTATCATATATTTTGTTGATTAATTGGGTTGGTTGTCATTGATGTCAACACTTGAAGAAAGTATGGTAATGAATTTCGGTAGCACAATGGTTTGGGTAATGGACCTAAGTTTGTTTGATGGATAATGGTATGAGTTTTGAGATATTTATCGGTAAGAATATTTCATATGGATAGTACATTTCATGCCATTTCTGGTGGTATGTGGAACATCAGATAACTCCTCACGATTATAGAGTTATGGTCATGTGAAGTTGGAGAATCCTCATGAGTCATCTAGAAGCCCCTAAACGTCAAAGTGTTTGCAAAGGAAGTTATTTAAATAGTAAATTTAATGGAGAACTCCCTAAAATAAGGAAAGTGGAATGCTACATGAAATTATAAATAAGAGGAAAGGCTCTCTCATTTAATCACACTTGAACACATTGAATATATTTTGTTGTGTAAGGCTTATTGCAAGTACTCATTGACACATCTGAAATTGCGAAAGTCTAAGGTAGTACGAAGGGTTGACGACGGAAGTTTTGGAATTATAATGAATACTAAAAACCCTAATTTTTTATGTGTACACTGGAAGACAATGTATTAGGGTGGGTACATATGTGGGCTGACAACGTATTAGGGTGTGTACATATGTGGGATGGCAGTGTATTAGGGTGTGTACATGTTGGTAAAGCCATGGAAACTTGAGAAGATGAAGATGCATAGGTTCTATATTCTGAGATCAAGCTCCTAGGAAGGTCTATAGTGCTTAGATACATCAGATCTATCCATTTGTTGAAAAGGTATTCTTATTTCTATGAATAGTTAGATTTTGTTGTATGCATGAGAAATGGTTATGGAGATTTGAGGATTCTCCCTAGAAAGACTAGTGGTTGCATGGGATCTTCTGCATAAGTCATATCTACAGAAGTACAGTGTTGGTATATTTGTCACTGATACTTCTTGTTAGAATTGAGGCACATATTGTATTTCTTTCCATATGGCTAAGGGTTTGTGGTACATGGTTGAGAGCTTGTGTTTGTGAAGTGGTTGATGTATTGAGAGGTTGAATATCCTAAAGGGTTTGATGACTAGATCATGTGAAGGTTATTATACTTGTTCATGATTACACGCACCTATATGGCACATGACTAGAGAGAGATATATATTATTTGGGTAAAGGTTATGTATGAGGATGCATGAATAGGGTACAGTTGTAGTTTGGATACAATGACAGGTTGCATATCTATGTGAAAGAAGTTGTAGAAGGTCAGAAGTTTTCAGAAGAAAGAAAAATCTAGTTTTCAGAAGGCATACGAAGGCTGCATAACAGTTTGGTCGCATACATACAGGGGATGCATAATAGATATGGCACATATATACACATGTTGCAGAACTACAGGTCACATATTCATTGTATTTGGTTGATACATGTTCAGTTAAGGTACATATTGGTTGCAGGGTAGTTGTACAGGTTGGTTGCAGGTCAATGGTATAGGTTGGCACAGTTGGACAATAGTATATCTCACAGCGATAGTGTGACAGTAGTTCCATCATTCTACTTATACGTCAAGGTGGTTGGGCGGGGCAAGGACAAGTGGTTGTAGCCACCTTCCCGCTGTAGACGGAGAACATAGGGGGTTGTAGCCTCCTTCTGGTTGTAGCCAGAGAATTGCGGAGTTGGAGCTTCCCTCAGGTTGTATCCTGAGAAAATAGGGGGTTGGAGCCTCCTTCCAGTTGCAGCTGGAAAACAAAGGAAGTTAGTGCTTCCAATGAATGTAAATCTTCAATACATATAAGAAAATCATTATGTGGTTTTCTCCTGCTTTGGGTTTCCATGTAAAAATGCTGGTGTACTATGTATGTGTATGAATGTTCATGTGTTCATTGTTTATTTACTCTGAAAATATTGGATGATAATGCTACATTGATATAACACTTGCATTATATGGTTAAAAAGGATTAAACTATTATATTACTGATTCACCCCCACCCCCCTCTCAAAAATCCAACAATTGGTATCAGAGCAAGTTCCTTCAGAAATCAGTTTAACCACTGAAAGGTAGATCACACCAACAATTTCGTTGACAAATGACAAAGAAATGAAACTCGGTCAGAATAGTTCCAAAGCCACAAATGCATTTCTTAATGGTGTTGGGGAATCGATATTCACGAAATTTGCACATTGTAAATCCGCTAAATATATTTGGGACAAACTTCTAAATATTTATGAAGGAGATTCAAAAGTCAAAGCAACAAAGTTTCAAACTTACAAAGGTTAGTTTGAAAAACTAAAGATGAAGGAAGATGAAAATATTGCATCTTACTTTTTATGAGTCGATGAAATAGTAAATGCAATCATGGGATTGGGAGAATAAATCAAAGAATCTGTAATTTTTCAAAAGGTACTAAGATATCTTCCTATAAGATTTGACCCTAAGATATCAACACTAGAAGAAAGAACAGATCTAAACTCAATAAGCATGGATGAACTACATGGAATCTTCACAGCATATGAAATGAGAACTAAACAGGAAAATCCATATATAAAAGAAGAAGACTTCAAAGCATCCAAAAGGTCAAAGCAAAAGGGAAAGAAAAAATAAAAAGAACATAGTAGCAGCAGTGACGTTTCAGAAGATGATGAATAAGTGGCCAACTTTTTCAGAAGATTGAACAAGGGAACCAACGATAGGTATAGAGGTAAGATTCCTTTGATTTGTTTTAATTGTGATGGTATCGGTCATTTTGCTAACAAATTTTCTCATAAGAAAAAGAGAAATGATGAAGGAAAACAAACATATAAAGGTAAAATAACCACAAATAATTTTTTCAAGAAAATATTATGCACCAAAGAAGACATCTCATCATCAGATGAAGATGAAGTCAGTGACAGTGAGAAAGAAAGAGTTATATTCAGGGAAGTAGAAGACTCTAATAAAGAAGTCTTCGAAGAAGAATATGAAGAGGTCGAAGAAGAATATGAAGAGGCCAAAGAAGAATATGAATAGGAAGAAGTTGAGTATCGAGAATAATTGTTGTGTTCCAGAGAAGTTATTAGAAGAGAAAACAAGAAAAACAAGAAACTAAAAGCATAACTAGACAAGAAACAAGACACTCAGGAACCAAAATAAATGATCACAAATTTGAAGGTTCAAATTGAAGAAGATAAAAGAATTGAAGAAGCACTCAAAGAACAACTAGAAGGAAGAGACAGGATCATTGGAAATTTGGAAGCAGAGCTTGTCACATTAAGAAAGGATCTTCAAAAGAAAAATATGCAGAACTACTCAAAAGTTTTGAATGACATTATCAGTAGTCAAAAACCTCATCATGACAAGTCTGGACTTGGATACAATCAGACAGAAAAGGGATTAAGCTCCAAAACAACAGAACAAGAAACATTTCCAAAAATCTATGCAGAAACAATCAAAGGGGATAGGAAGGTCTACAAAGAAAATTACAGGGACACTCCTCCATCAAGAAGATTCAGATTTCAGAATCAATGACCGACATAAATATATAGACCTCGGGAAGAAGAAGGATTCATAAGAGTGTCTCCTTTCAGAATATATTCAACTCCTAGGTATCAAACTAGATTTTTTGGTTTATGTTATGCATGTAATAATTTTGGACATAAATTTGTGAATTGCAGAGCTAACAACAGGAACATAAGCAACATTGAAAGTCATACACAAAAGGGTTATCCAAGAAGGCCTAGTGAAACACAGAGAAGAAATTTGAACAGGTTTGAATCTTTGAGCACTGAAATGGAATGATACAGATGTAACAACTTTGGACACTTGGCCAAATATTGCAGAATGGCAGTCCCTCCTAGAGAACCACAACAGAATAACAACATTCACAGATAGGAACCTCATAAAAGGACATGGATAAGAAAGTAGAATATGTATAGCAATGAAGAACAGACACTTTCTCTACAAGATAAGCAGAAAAAACGTGGTTGGCATGTTGACAGTGGATATTCAAAACACATGACAGGTGATAGAGACATGTTTCTTACATTAATAAAGGAAAGAGATGGATCAGTCTCCTTCAGAAATGATAATTCAGCTAAAATCATTGGAAAATGCACAGTCAAAATTGGAAACAAGAATGCCAAGGTAGAAAATGTTCTACTAGTATAAGATATGAAACATAATCTTCTAACTGTGAGTCAAATGTGTGACCAAGGTCATAAAGTTACTTTCGATTCAAAAAAGTGCAAGATAAAAAAATAAGGTTCAGGAAAATTGATTGCAACAGTTGCAAGAACTTCAAGCAACATATATGTATTAAGTGAAATTGGAAATGAAAAGTATTGCCTAGGAAATGAAGATGAAAGTTGGCTATGGCATAGAAGAATGGGTCACATACATTTTTATAACCTTTTCAAAGTCAACAAAAAGGAAGAAGTTAGAGAAATTCCCCAGATCACGAAACCAACCAACACTTTATGCAATTATTGTCAACAAGGAAATAAAACAAATACCAGGTTCAAATCAAAGGAATATTCAACGACAAGACCAATGGAAATTGTGCATACTGATCTAGTTGGACCAACTAAAACAAATGGTTTAAAAGGTGAGAAATACTTTATGTTATTAGTTGATGATTATACAAGAATGACCACAGTTTTCTTTCTCGAGAATAAGTCAGAAGCTTTTGAAAACTTCAAGGTATACAAGAAAATGGTTGAAAATGAAATGGATTCAAAAATCAAATGCTTGAGATCTGATAACGAAGGAGAGGCCACTTCAAAGGAATTTATGGACTACTTCATAAGGTAAAAACCAAAGAGAAATATTATTCCCACTCAAAACCGCAAATATATAATGTTAGAAATAAAATAACTCCTTAAAAAAACACAAAAATATTATTCTCGTTCACAACCAATATAACCTTAACGAAATCAAATAATGACCAAATTATTCTTGACATGTCCAAACAAAAACAATATCATCTTATAATTCACCCATATAATATTAATAATGTGTAAGGGATTACACTATGAGGATGTGCTTTTATGTTTTTAAACATTAAGAAAAAATCTTCAAAGTTTACTTTTAGATATGTTTTCATGATCTTATTATTTCAATATTCAAAATAATTTACACATTGTAATTACTTTTATGTTTTTAAACATTAAGAAAAAATCTTCAAAGTTTACTTTTAGATATGTTTTCATGATCTTATTATTTCAATATTCAAAATAATTTACACATTGTGATTACTTATATATGATTGTGTAAGTATATAATATAAACATTAAAAGTCAAATATTTTATTTATATATAAGAGGAATTTGTAATTAGTCTAGATTATTTTGATGAGGTTTAAATTCACTATAATTTTTATAATTTTTAAGTTAGTGTTAAAAACTTGTAAAGATTTATGACTAGAAAGAGTTTAGACATCTCAAAATACACCTCTAATAAGGATCTCATTCATGAAGGATACCTATTATATTAACCTTGTCGCAATGGACCAATATCTCATGAAAAATTTAAACCGAGATAAAAAAATCCAAGAAATACCCAACCATCTTATAATTTGATTACACATTCTTGTATATACCCTAAGCATTAATGACTTGTGAAATGTTATCTCGTGATTTCATTATTTTCATGATTATCATAATCATTTAAAATATCTTCATGTAATTCGTTAAGAAAATAATGCTTTGTGAATTGAATTTAGTTTCATTGTACAAGAATCCCACTAATTTAGCTCTCTAGATTTTGTCATGGCATACAAAAAGAAATTAATAAAAAATCCATTATATGTGATTGTAATTTAGATATGTGTTCTCATACGGAAAACTGAAAGAAAAAAATATATTATAAAAATAAAACATCTAAATTTATGTAAATAATAGTAATAATATGATGAAAGGGTAAGTTTGTTGAAATGCATATTTTACTGCTCTATATATAATTTTGTAAAAGGTTGTGTCACTTTTAAATGATTAAATTATAGAAACTTTTAGTAAAACCCACCCATTAACAACATTCAACAAATTATGATTAGCAACACCATTTCCTTCCATTTTTAGGTTTGATGTAGGAAAATACTAACACTTACGTCATTAACACCAATACCTTCTTCAAAATCATATACTCCCAATGTCGACGCACTAAGATCAATATTAATTTTTGAGTTATGTAGAAAGCCATGACCACCCCTCCTATCATATTATATATTATTAAATGAGTATATAATGTTGAATTAATACATATGTCCTTGTTATCACATCTCCTCAAATTCTTTTCCATAATCTTATCTTTCAATGTTTTTTAAACTATTAATCCTCCTTATCTAGATTCGACTATATCCGTTGTTGCAAAGATGGACTCACTCTTATTTGAATTTATGTTTTTTAAACTATTAATCCTCCTTATCTAGATTCGACTATATCCCTTGTTGCAAAGATGGACTCACTCTTATTTGAATTTATAGTATAGTCCACCTCATCCACCTCCATTCCCATGGAGAATAAATGTTTAAACTTTCATAGAAAATCATCACCTTCCATGGTTACTTCAAACCCTAATATCTCATTTCTAAGTGATGACGACTCATTCATTAATCCTCATCCTAACTTAACCACTTGTACAATTAGTTAATTTTAATAACATTGAGACTGAGCATTGCTATCCAAACCCAACCCTAGTGTGAGTTAAATTGTTTTAAAATGACTATATATAGTTTCATTGATATTCTTGAATTAGAGGTTTAGAAGGGTTTGTTTGGGTCAAATTTTACACTAACAAATATTAGTTAGTTCATCACTAATGAAGTTTAAAAAGTACAATAACAAATCCTAACTCCTTATACAATTAGTTCATCTTAATAACATTGAGATTGAGCATTGTTATCCAAACCCTAGTGTGGGTTAAATTTATTTTAAAAGACTCTATATAATTATCATATAATTTGATTGATATTCTAATATTGGAAATATTGAATTTGAGGTTTAGAAGGGTTTGTTTGTGTAAGATTTTAAAAACTACACTAACTAATAAGAATAATAAATCTTGTTTGTGTAAGATTCTAAAAATTGTTGAATTTGGTGAAAACGAATTCCTCCAAGGATAGATTGTTGATCCTATTATTCAGTGTTGGCTCTAACTAATAAGACCAAGTTAGAATATGGATGATATTGCATTTAATAATCAATCTCCTGTGTAAATGTATATAAATTTATGTATCCTTGTAGAGGAAAAAATGGGAGGATGTGTGAGAGAGATATGAGAGAGATTGAAAGTCTAATGTAATCTCCATGATCTGAATAATAAGAGAACTGATAACTCTGCTTGGTGGACGTAGACCAATGTTTGTGTGAACCACGTGAAATCTATGTGTTTCTAATCTGCGTGATTGTTGATTTTCTTATGTTAATTGTGTTTTCTGCATTTGCAATTATAACAATTGGTATCATAGAGAAGGTGAATTGAGTAGGTGTCGCAAGTGGAAATTGAGTAGAAATTCATTGGCGCTCCCTAAGCAGTGTCAGAGGCAC
>SNQJ01S0099628.1:0-30994 GCA_010110895.2 Picea sitchensis
CCCTAGGGTTTAAACAAACAATTTCATAATCTTAGACATGAAACAAGTAAATTTTACCGCAAACATCCATAGCATGAATAAAAATGCAGATTTTCCACCCACTTCACCAAGAATAATCAAGTCAAACCCTAGTTGAAGACCATTCTACCATGAAAAATGCCAAAATACACCACCATAAAGCTCTCCCAAGAGGTGTGCACTAGTTATTTCAGCCAATAACCCTTAAAGAGGGCGAAAATTTTAGACCACCACTTGTGTGTGATGAGTTATGCTCTAAAAATGAACTTAGCCAGCCATATTTATATGGGAAATCCTCGCTAATTAATCCAACAATTGTGTCTTTTCATAAAATAGAGCCTACATGTCAATTTGCTCTTAAAATTCAAAATTAAATCAGTTTTCAACATTAAAACCCTAAAGAGGGTAATGTCATCCTTCCTAGGGTGATGTTAGGCCTCCTCCATGAGACGTTGAGGTCATCTAGCAAAATGTTGGGCCTCCAAAGGCCCTCCTCCATGCCATATGTGCCAAAATTGCAGCCCAACATCTCTCAATGTCAAACCCTAGCTCTGGGTGATGTCATGGGGCTACTAGGGTGACGTCCAAGGTCTCCAAAGCCAACGTCTAGGTGGGGAAGGGTGGCCTCTTATTATTTAGGCATGCCAGGGTGCCTCCAAAGGCAACTTCCTCTTCCTTCACTGTGCAAGCCTTCAATCTCTTCTCACCCCCCTGGCTGGGGTTCCAACGTCCATCTGTGGGCTTTGAGCCCTCACGAAGGTCTAAGCAAATCATTCCCTCATGTGTACCTGTCCACTGGGCAAGGTCCTGTAGCAACAACAAGTAAGCCCTACAGGGGTTAATAAGTCACAAGGATCATAGCATGTAAATCACATCCAATTATTGAATTACCCAAACATGTGCATCAAACCCCCCTTAACCCCAAACAAGTGCTCAAAGACGTTATGCAATTTGACAAGTTAGTTTTGGAGAGGGTCTCAGGGTGTCCTATTGGGCTAACCTCTCTTAAGTTTGGGGAGTTTCCCAGGTGGGATGTATTCCACGTCATGTGAGTGTATGAGGTGGCATGGGGTAAATATTTGGGCATGGGTTGCATGTGATAACAGGGAAATGTAGAGTCTTACCTGTGGGGGCCTTTGTGGAGGGTGAGTTGCACCTTGTGGTGAGCTGTAACTTGTCATGGATGCAATTACTCTCAGCCCATTCATTGCCTTTTATCTTTAGCTCTTTGTTTCTTTGGATTTTTGCTCTTGTGCTTCAAGGAAATAGCTGAGGGACACTGTCCTAGCTTGATTACCATAGGTGACAACGTCATCCGCAAACATCACTCTGAAATGAGTAGGCTCTGGTTCGTGATGAGACTCTTCTCTTGGCTATGCCACCAAGAACCACTACCTTGGTTTGGTGACTAGATAGGTGGTATTGTCATACCGCTACATATTCATGGTCATAATAGGTCGACACATGATGAGACTCTTTATCCCTTCCAACTAGTACCTGGAGTGTTTATGTTATCTTGTGGGTCCCCTTTTACCGAGAATCTTTTCACTGCTTTAGAATCCTCGCAGTGAAGCATCTCTAAGGTTTCAAATTGGCTTTTAACTCTTGCCAGCCTACTTTTACCTCCTCGGGCTGCTAGCCCCTCTTCCTAATGAGAGGTAAGGTACAACCCTTCCTAGTGTAGCCAATCCCAATGCCCAAACAAGGATAGGAGATGGAAGAACAAAGATGGAAAAATGGTAACTATGGAGGGAATGAGAGATGACATTTCACAATCCACCCAGTAGCAAGCCATCCTAGAGGGAAATCAACTTACTAGGGCAATCAGTGTCACCTCTTCTAGGTATGAACGAGGAAAAATAGCATAATTTCCAAGCAAATGTCATGAAATGAAGAAGCATTCGATACAACATGTTTAAGTGCTTCAAAAATCAGGGTGATACATACCATGATACTTGACTCATTACTTCCATGGAGAAAGATCCATTGCTACCTTAGTCCAAGCCGGTGTGATGGACATCAACATGCTGGTGGACACGTGGGACCAAGACTGAAGAAAGGGGTTCTCCCAACATGCTCAAGTCGTCTGTTGTCACACCATGGGCTCTCGCTACTCCATGTCTAGCCTGTGGGCCTCGATATTTGATCTCCTTAGTTATCCCTATATTAGGGGATAACAAGACCTCAAAATCTATTAAAAGTAACCTACACACTTTTCACAACATTCATATTTCAAGTTTTTCTATTTCCTTTCAAGCAAGTTGTTTCAAGCACTTTTATATTCCATTCCTTCCAAGCAAATTCTTCACTTGTCAATATTTACTTTTCCAAAGCATCTTTTATTCTTTATTGCAAGCATTCTTTATTCTCGTGAACAATTCTTTGGCATAAAGCTGTGTTTCCATATCCATTGTGTAGATATCCCATAGACAGATTTCTCATTCTTGTAGAAGCATATTCTTGTGTAGCTGGAATAATTGAAATTGGCTAATATTCTTTACATCTGGTCTATTTTTTGTTTTGTTAAGTAAAATGTTTGCTTGTCATTGAAATATTGCATTTGCACGATTTCTTGTCATTGGGTTGGGTCTCCCTAATCAATAAATCAATTAACTCCTAGAACTTTAATAAAACTTCACATAGTTTAATAATAGGTCTACTCCCCCTGGTTCTCTTAGGAGTGAGCTTCCAGACTGAAGGAGTCTAGATCGAGGTGACAAGGGGTCTAGACTTAGGTTTGTGCCTCCCAAGGACACACCAAGTGGTTGGAGACTTCTCCATGCTTGTAGGTGTGTATTAGGACGGCAAAAAGTGCACTTTTCCAAGCATGTAACAGATCTGAATTCTCTTATCACAACGGATTATAACAGCAGTAAAGCTGCTCCTTAATCTTCAAGATATGTGTTAAATTACTTAACCAATTCAACTATTTGTTAGGTGAAATCAGAATGATCAACAAGTGTTAGAATCTACCCAATCAAGTAGAAAACATAAGCTGAAAATTAAATATACAAGTACACAATATTTGGACAGCTGGAATCTGCAAGCTCCATAGGTCTACAGTGCTTGAAGGAAGAATGCCACACAATCATCAAGACAAGGCATATCAATCAATGAGCAAACCAACTCCAATGTGTATGTCCATCATGGTACAATGAAGGGTCATCCATACTCCATGCACCCCACATCACACGAAACACCCCTCGACCATGTCATAAACACTCAGACTAACCCCAAAAGCTAATATTTCTTTGTACATGTCTTCTTCCACATAATCTTGAATGTCGTCTTGCATATCATTCCACTTGTCAAAAGTGAAAAACAGTAATATAATTGAGAATTTTAAATATCAGACACTTCCATTTGAAGGAATGATGAGTATACTCATCAAAACTGAAACATTGAAACAGCATGACAGTCACCTCCATATTCTGCAAATCCACCTTTACTGTTTACCATTACAACATGCTGTATAGAAAGCTAAGAAGAAATAGCATTCTATGAATTACGTTACTACATAACCTAAATTATAACCTTCATGCCTCATGATTGCAATAAACAGAAATAAAAAATAAAGTAGCTTGAAGAACCTTCATGAAGTAGAGAGAGGTTGTATAGGTTGAGTGCAGGTTTTAGATTTTCATTGCAGAGGAAGAACTTTCAACTACTTTGCCATATATGAATAATTGTTTCTAATGCTACAGGGCATAAATGGCTGTATAATACTCACTCTTCACAAACTATTATTTCTGCTTGTATGCATTCATCTTTAGACAGTGGCCACAGTATGAAATGTTTTAATCAGAGAACATATGTACAGACATCTGATTTGTTTTCATTTTACAGTCAGAGTGAAAGATCTTTTTTTGGTGTCAGGCTTTCATTTCCAAAGCTGCAAACTTGGAGGGTGCAAACAAACAAAAAGATTTGGAAGTCCGTGACCTTTTAAAAACTAACGATAGATTGACAGCATCTCTGGATATTAAGGAGGCAGAATTGTCAGCCATGAGAGAACAGTGCAAGCTCCTGACAATACAATCTCAGAAAGTGAGAGATAGTTGATAAAGTTACATCTAATGAGCTCCAATCAGAGCTGTGTAAATAAATGGTCTGCTTTTAATTTGTCATCAAAATTTAGTTGTTTTTGGTCTCAGTTATGAAGATCAGAATTGACAAATCTAAGCCCAAGATACTTTTTAACTTCTATGAAATTAACCACCTCAGGTCTTAACATCAAGAGGGAACCTTGTTTCTGCAGATGTGTTTGAAATTGGAACCATGGTAGTGATCAGGAAAGGTGGTAGATACTTTAAGTCTTAACATCAAGAGGGAACCTTGTTTCTGCAGGATGTGTTTGAAATTGGAACCATGGTAATAATCAGGAAAGGAGGTAGATATCTTTGGGAAAACACATTTTAATAAAATGACATCCTTTCTTCAGGAAAAGTGATTGGCAAATTTCTGAAAACATTTGCAGTAGATAGTGGTTGAAAACATTTGCAGTAGATAGTGGTAGTATGTTATCTACTGCCACAATGGAGACAGTTCTGTCAGAATGATTAGATTATCATATTAAAGATACACATCTTTTTAGACACAGCTTAATGTGGAAAATTAACTGGTGAATTTCTGCTGGCAGCTGTTAGCTTCTTTTATGCTTCTGTAATATAAAGGAATCGCAAATTGTATTTTATGACCAACATGTGCTTTATCAATATTTCGATTATGATTCATATGAATAGTATTGTACTTGTCTAGAAATTAAATATCATTTGTAAGATTCCACTTCCGTCAAACTGTGGCTTCTAGATCCTTGCATGTCATTATTTCTTGCCATGTTGGTTGTCTTTTTCTGATTAAATTCACAAGCGTTAAAGAATGCAATTTCAGTTATAATTCCCAAATTTTTATCCAGCATTCTTGTTTAGTTATTTGAATATTTGTGGGCTGTGTTGCACTAGGGATACATTTCCCCCGTGGTTATGTCCCCTGAATTTTCCCATCTCCATGAAATAGGGATGCATCCCCCCGGGTGATATGTCCCCTGCATTTACCCGTCCCCAAGGAATAGGGGGAAAGAGCCCTGTTTTATCAGGAACGTCCCCAGGAGAATGCAGGATGTCTTTCATATCGGGGACATTCAGGGACGTTACTGGAAAAATACTAATATTGGCCAGGCAACTAACCTAATCTAGCCTACAACTAACCAACCTAATCTAGCCTACAGCTCATCCATTAACCTAACCATGGCTAACCTTAACCCACTAATATCTTCGGTTTCTTTTTCTCTCATATCAGGGACATTCCTGGAATCCTCCCTTAAAAAATACTTTTAAGGGAAAATACTAATATTGGCTGTGCAACTTGCCTAACCTAGCCTACAACTAGCCAACCTAATCTAGCCTACAACTCATCCATTAACCTAACCATGGCTAGCCTTAACCCACAAATATCTTCAGTTTCTTTTTCTCTATATTGGCTGCCAATATTGTTCCAGATACAAATAAAACAACAAGCTTGTGGGTGTCCTTAAGACTGGCATTTTGTTAGTGTTGAAGTCTTGAAGATCATTGTTTTTCAGGTGAGATGGTTTCAAGTGGGAAGCAGTGAAGATTCAAGAATTTGAGTTGGAGCTTGACAATAATTCAGCTAGATGCTAAGAGATTTGGGCAGGTTGAGACCAAGACAATTGGCAACTTAAGTCTATGAAGTTTCAAATACGCAGGGGCGGCCAGGTTTTTATAGGTTTTTCTTGACACTTTGAAGTTCGTAGGGACATGCAGCACGGTGGCGGATGTGAACCCCCATGGATGCTTCACAGATTGAAGGCAAAGAAAGTACTTCAGACTTATAGGCTAGTGTAAGGTGGAATGTAGGTCCCCAAGGATGTTTCACATATTGAAGGGAAGAAAGGTACTTCAGACTTATAAATAGGTGCAATCAATGTGTGATTGGATGGCATTACATTGGAGATTGGTAGGGATAATTCACATATTGAAGGGGAGGAAGGTACTTCCGACTCATAAACAAGTTGTAATGTCTCCATTTTTGGACATTATATTATGTTATTAAAATGCTATGCCTACCGTGAGGCAGCCGATGGGGTGACAGTTCAGGAGTTATTGAGGGGGTTTTATTGGGCCCGACTTAATTGGCCCATCATATTTCATCATCAAGATCCATTCCGCATAGGTTGGCTTTGTTTTTGTTGCATTCTGACGATTTTTGTGATTTTGAGTTATTTTGGGTCATATTTTAGTTAATTTCACTAAGGTCATTTTGACATAATATTTGAAGAAACCCCTTAGTGTAATAACTCATCGGATCCTTGGGGGCAAGTTTCATCAAGGTGTTGTCACTTGATCCTCAACTCCTCCATCTAGGCCAACTCCTTGGGAAGCCAAGGGGGGGGTAGTTCCTATGAAAAATAATCTAGGGCTTTTACTCTACTGAAACTTAAAAGCACAACTATTCTAGGAGCTTATATTTGAAACACAAGATAATATTAACAACATGAATTATTCAAAGGATATAGCCTGTGTAAAACCCATAAACATTAATCATTCACCACAACTTTAAATCAATAGATAAGTTGACAAGAAATAAATAGAGATAGACCATGCCAGATAAAAATAAATTATGATGTGATGAATGTGCCCCGTTAATTTTATCTTGAGAATTTTGTTAATGTTTATGCCATTATTATCGCTCTTTGCATTTCAATAGATAAGAGCATCATAGAACAAGATCACCGGAGAAATACACATTCACAAGAGAGACAACATTTATCCTGGGAAACCTTCTGGGAAGAAACCCAACAAAACTTCTTTAAAATAGTTTAAATAATGTTCAAGGATAACTCAAACCAATATAGATATTCCTCCCCAAGAGATGCTCTACTCTTCTCCTCTCCAATTGGTAATTGTAGCTCGTCCCTCATAAGAGAGAATGAGCAAGTGAGTTGTGTGTTAGAAGTGAGGCGCATTCTATTTATACAAGACTCGACACAGCGGTGAAAGGGTTTCACCGGTAGGGCCGACCTCTCACTCCAGGTGGGTAAACCCACATTCCTATTTAATTATGGTCTTCAGCTAATAACTGGCTGGGCCGATTTCTTTATTTTGAACTTTTTATAATTGTCCATGATTAACTGCAAAAGGGGATTTGGTCCTTATAATACTCATCGGTTACGTGATTAATCCACAATGGGAATTAATCCTAATAATAAAATAACAATAATAATAATAAATATTATTTCAACACTCTTAACAAGAAGGTATTCTTCATCAAAGATCGTGCTTAGAGGTCCCAGAGATCATCGGTGCATCTCGAGGATGATTTGGCACATCATCTTGAAACATTGGCTAGCATTTATTTAGGCCATCGAAAGTTTTCATCGACAACATCATCATTCTCAAAGAATGCTATAATCATCTGCACCAAATATGTAATGCGAAAAATGATGCTCTCATCATAGCACTAGGGTCGACACATCACGTTAATTTCACACCAGCTCAATGTCATAGCTGTTAAGCAGGTAGCTCAGTTGTCGTACTACATCTTGTTTTACGTCTAATAACTAGGTTATAAGCAAGGAATATCATCATCCGGCTTTACGTCTAACAACAAGGCCGTTTAGAATCACAACGGGCCATGCGTTTACGTCTAACAACTAGGTCAAGCATGACTCATCTTGCTTTACGCCTAACAACTAGGTCGAAAGCAAGGAATCAATGGCGCCACGCTTACGCCTAATGCCGAGGTTTAAGTATGTGACTCATCTTGCTTTATGTCTAAATGTAGGTCGTATAAGGATCATAATAACGTCATGCTTTACGCTTCAACGAGTATTTAAGCATGACTCATCTTGGTTTACGCTTCAATGCTGAGGTCATAAGCATAAATCGTCTGTCATGCTTTACGCCTACAACGAGGTCGGGCTACGACTCATCTTGCTTTTACGCCTAACAAGGAGGTCGGCAAGGATCACACGACGTCATGCTTTACGCCTAACAACGAGGGGTCGGCATGACTCATCTTTGTTTTACGCCTAACACCCAGGTTAGAAGTAAGTGATCACACTCCACGCCATGCTTCAATGCCTACCGAGGTCGGCATGACTCATCTTGCTTTACGTCTGACTGTTAGGTCAGAAGCAAGGAATGACCCTCCCTGAAAGGGGGGGGTATATATTTATTCCTTGCTTATCTCGAAAGTGTTCAAACTTTACACGCAGATAGAGGCTTAGTCAACACGCCAACAACCTGCTCATCCGTGTTAATGTACCGGAGCTTCAAGGCTCCTCTGTATTTCATGTCTCGGATGAAAATGATATCGGATCTCTATGTGCTTCAATTGCCGTGGGAACACAAGATTCTCATTATTTTTAATGCAGCTTTGATTTCACATAGAATCGCGGTTGCTCCTATCTCCAAATCAAATAGGTCTGGCAACAACTTTCGGGTTATTATGATTCAAGTAGCTAGTTTAACATGTGGCAATGTAATTTCAGTTTCCATCGTATGAGCAATATTGGATTGTTTTTCCTACTTTTGCCACAGATCATAGCCGATCCTAAACTCAAAACAACATCCGAAAAGTGTTTTTTCTGCCCCCTCTAACGCTCTGCCTAATCTACATTAGTATATCCATCAATGTGAAGTCATGATTCTCTATCATAGCCGAGACCATAATCCATTGTACTCTTTAAGGTACCTCATCACATGTTTTGGTAAACTAATAGGTGAATACGTCAGTTCTACCGTAAACTAACTCAAGGTGTTCACTGCAAAATAGATGTCTGGTCCGGTGTTCATCAGATACATCAAGTTGATTCAACATCCCGCCAACCCAAAATCCCCTAGCATGTTGAATCTCTTTAAGATTTCGATTGTGTACTTCCCTTTGGTTAAGGAAGATTCTTTCTAGACTGCCATATCTCAAGGCCTAAGAAGTAATGCCAGGGACTAAGGTGTTTCATTTCAAATCCTACGACAAGTCTCTCATGACATTCAATGATGAGATTTTCTCTCTAGTTAAGAATAAGTCATCCACGCATGCGAGGTACACATTACAAGTTCATTATCCATAATCTTGAAGTAGAGATTTGAGTTTACTTTACTCTTGGTAAAAGCTCTGCTTGTCAAGAATGCCTTATACGGCCATACCAAGCTCCGAGCCGTTTCAACCATATAAAGCTTTCTTCAATCGGGCGCAGACATGAGACTCCCTGCCTTCAACCTCAAATCCTTTTGGGTTGCTCTATATACACTTCCTTCTTCGATAACACCATTCAGAAAGTTTGTCACATCCTTCCTGCGCAAATTTCCACTTCATCTTGGCAAAAGAAAAGTTATAATGGTTCGATTGTATGTATCCGCCACATTGAGCTTAACGTCTCTTCATAGTCGATTTTTTCCTTCTGGGAAAAGCCACGAAATACAAATCTTGCTTTCTTCTATATTTCTTAATACTTCCATCAGCAGTATGTTTTGTTTTGAAGAGCCATTTTGATGATACCACATCCTACTTTTGGTCCGGGAACTATTTTCCACATCATTCTTTTATTATGGATTGGCATTCCTTTGTCACAGACCACCATCTCTTTTGGATGGCCTCTCTTCAAAAGCATCCTGGTTCTTCTTTATCAAGTAGATTGCAACATCAAAGCCGCGTGTAACCGAGAATGGATTAGGTTTCTCACTTTGTCTCATGGTTCCTTCTGAAGCACCATACTTCTCTACATCTTGAATAAGCTCTCTTTCCCAAGCAGTATTTCTTTTATGGAGAAGGTCATTTGAAGAGGTCTTGAATCCCTGCTATCATGATCTTCGAGTCTCTCACTGTGGAAGCTTTACAGACTTCCTTGGCATGTTCCTCCTGGGACTTCCCTCAATGGATTCTCGTGAGTCCTGATTTCTACAGTTCCTCCTTCACATACTCTTCGTCGACATCTTCTCGGCTTCTTTAAGTGTCGCTCTTCATCAGCACATCTCCTCACATCTCAATATGGGCGTGACAGCATGTAGATCTCAAGGCCTGGGATACTCCCATGTATCCCACAAATATTCCCTTCTTTCCTGAGGGGTTCCAACTTGTTTCTTTTCTCTCTTGCTATATGGATAAACACCTGACAACCAAATGATATTTTGAGTTGGATTACCTTTGGCTTCTTTCCGTGAATATTTCTTCTGGGGTCTTGAACCCAAGTGCACTATGGGGATAATCATATGCACATAAACAACCGCCATTACGCCTATAAGCACATATGAAGATCTTGACTGCGGAATCCCATGGTCTTCAGAGCCGCCCCATAATTATTCCGTTTTTCCTTTCAAATGCACCTTTTGTTGAGGGATTATAGGGAGTAGTTAACGCCCTTGATTCCAACATCTCTCAGCAGGTTTACTTAATTCCTTCGAGGTATATTCTCCTCCATTATCTCGGGACTGAAAGTATCTTTAATCTTCTTTTGGAAAGATTCTCTATCAAGGCTTTGAATTCCCTTTGAATTTTATCAATACTTCATCTTTAGATTTTAAAGAAATATACATCCGTGTCTTAATTTAGAATAATCATCAATAAATGATACAGTATATATATCCGCTTAATGAGGATGTTGCATTAAATAAACACGCCCGAATGGATGAGTTCCAATGTCTTCTACTTTGTTGCTCCTCTTTGGAAAAGGGTTCTTGATGTTCTTCTCACATCCATTGCATATACCTTCCCGATCAACCTTGAGTTCCGTAAACCCGTGACAACTTTGCATATGTAATAGTGCCTTTGTAGTTGATAAATAATCTTTTCTATGCCAAAGTCTCAAGATGAGTTGGCGGCATTGGTCTGGCAGCTTCGGTGACCTCACTATATAAACCATTTCTTCTAATTTCATGATTCCATTGTTTCATTTGCTTCTCCTTTAGGGCCCTTGCATAAGAACTTCTCCATCTATGAATAGCAACTCTATAGCCTTTCTTTGTCTAAAGTCGACGATGAGTAAGTTCTTCTTTAGGCTCAGTACATAGAGTTATTCCTTCATTGTTATTGAGTTTTCTCAATCTAGCTTTGTAGTTTGATTCTCCTATTCTTTGATGGGATATTGATAATCACCCTAAGAGTTACTCGAGAAAAATTCTTTTCTCAAATACAAGAGAGTATTTTTCTACTCACATATGTTTTGATGCACCATTATCAATGAGCCATGTGTCCTCTCCGTAATAATACAGATCCTGCGAGAGATGAGATCAAGACATGGTCCTTAATCATCTCATAGGTGATTCTTCATCTTCGACAATGTGGGAGATGTTGCCTTTGTGCTTCCTCTTGTACTCTTCTCTTCCGACCTGGACAATTGTTCACTTTGTGTCCCATCTTATCACAATGATAGCATTGTATAGATGAGAGATCTCGCCCCTCATGCTGTCCTTTTCTTCTGAAAATTTCTTAATGAGATTCTTGGTTGTTGGATTTGTTTGATGGTTGCGATTCTCTATGAGATTTTGAAGTAGGGTTTCTCCTTCCTCCTTTGTATGAGAAATAGGGCTTGACTACCGCCCTCATAGTAGTGCTTCACGACATACCCTTGTCTCTTCTTGGGTGCATTCTTCCTGTAGGCTCTCAAATCAGTTTCTCCTTTTTTGCACATACCGACTGGATGAAAGTATCCCAAGGTATTGTCAGACCGCTTTTAGGGCTGTTATTACTTAATTGGCTCTCACGGATGGTGTCTCCAATCGCTTTGAACTGTTCTTTTATTTCTGATCTGGTAGGAGAAATATTCTTGAATCATTTCTCCTTTTTGCATCTTGGTATTCTTCAACGAAGTTCTTAGATTCATCTTTCGAATTAATGTTCTTTCCTTCTCATAGCTCTTGCTTTAGGGCAGCAAACATCTCCTTCGGAGCTCTCTGGACGCATACATACGGGATCAGTGGTCTTTGATTGAATCCGCACTGATTCTTTTGGCCTTGATTGTATCCTTTCCGATGCTTCACTTCTCTCTCTACGGCTTCTTCAAGTTCCTCCACTTCTTTGATAAATCCGTGATAGGTCATTCTCCGCAAGGATCAAACCGATCCTATAATTACAGGCATGGAAGTTGTCTGGGTTCGGATGCCTTCTAGTTTCAACAAGCTTTGTGCTTGCATGGACATCTTGTAATTTGCGGCAAAAAAAATAACCAAAATTGAAAATGCTCAAAATCAAATTTTGACTCTACCAGGAGGTGCGCTTCACGAGGGCGAAAGTAGCTTCGTGTCCTCGACCCTGATAAAATCCAACTTTTACCCCGCCAAATCTGATCTACTGATTTCGGGACTGGTGCTTCCGGTAATTTCCTGGTACTTTTTGGTAATCGGTTTTCTTCGGGTACTTCTGGTACTTTTGTGAAACTTAGGGTTTCACTTTCCGGAGATCCAAACACCAAAAGGTGTTTAGGTGCCAAATTGGATCCCGGGAGGGCACAGCTTAGATGTTTAGGGAGCTGAAAAGATATACCTTTTCAAAACCCTAATTCCAGTGTGTGCCGCAATGCTGATGTTTTTCCTCTGTACTAGGGGTGCTTCCTTCAGGTTGGCGCTCATACCATGTTAATGTTTATATCATTATAGTTCTTTGCATTTCAATAGATAGTATCATAAGAACAAGATCACCGATGAAATACATATCTACAAGAGACACAACATTTATCCTTGGGAAACCCTCTAGGGGAAGAAAACCCAAAGAAAACTTTCTCAACATAAATAGCTTAAACAATGTTCAAGAGAAAACTCAAACAAATACAGATATTCCTCCCCAAGAGATGTCAAATTTTCCTTCCTCTCTAACTTGTAATTGTAGCTTGCCCCATAAGAGAATGAGTAAGTGAGTTGTGTTAGAAGTGAGGCTAGCCTCTTATTTATACATACAAGACTGCACGTGTGGAGAGGGTCTTTGACCGCGGTGGCTGACTCCTCTCACTGCGTAAAACCCACCTTTTATTTAATCTGTGGTCTTCAATAATAATCACTGGGCTGACTTCTTATTCTTTTCTTTGTAATTGTCCCATGACCAATCCGCAAAGGGGATTTTGGTCCTTATAAAATTACCAACATGATTAATCCAATAATGGGGATTAACTTAATAATAAAATAACAATAATAATAAGAATGCTTTTCAAGTAGCCATACTATTTCAACAAATTCCTAGTTAGAGGATTTAAATATTAAAAGTGTCGAGACCGTGAAGTGGGGATTGAAGTCGTGGTCCCCACTGCAGTAAAAGGAATATGACTCATTTGTTTGTTATTCACTAATCTTAGACTTCACTTCACTGGTGTCGAGGTCCAACGAGGAGAGTTTCCCCCTGACTTAGTGAACTCCACCCATGATAGAGGTCTTAGATGAATAACACAATCGAGAGGTTTCCCTAATTATACTTGCATGCATTGATCAAACCAATTCTGGGTCCCCAAAGCCACTTGAGAGTAGCAGTGGAATTGCATACGTGGTTGATCAATTTGGGTTTATTCCAATATATTGCAAAAATGAAACTAACAATTAGTGTTCTATGAAAGCAAACCTAAAACTGCAATTAATTTTAAGACTTTGATTTAGTGAGATGAGTTTATTTTGTCTTTCATGCAAGTAAAGCTAAAGAAAACAAAAGAAACGGGACACAACCCCAAAAAAAACAAGAAAGACATCGGCTCTGTGGGTAGGGGAAACGATGAGAGACGAGCTTTGTGTCTCACAAAATTTATTACAATTCTAAACTATTTTCTTTTTTAGAGGCACTTGATCTCTATATCGAGAGATCAAGGCCATAATGCTTTCAAGCAACAAAATGAATCAAAGAGCTCACGAGAAGCACCGGGGAGGGGGTGGGGGTCTCTGAAGAGGTTAAATCTTCAAATTTCATGAGCCTTAAATTCTATGGCTTTCATGGAAATCAACAAACAATTAGTCTTATAAGATGACCAAAAACACTTTAAAGTGTCTTTGGTCAACTCAAAAAATATGCAAAAATTGACTAGGTTAAATTACGCTAAAACAAGGGAAAATAGCTAAGGAGTGAGAGTTAGAAAGCTAGCCTCCTTAGGGAAAATAATCAGCAAACAAAGCACTTTAGATTGCATATTTATAACTTGAAAGCACACAAAGAATTGCCTATTACTAGCCTCCAAAAAATGCTAAGAAATAAAAGACTAAACTAAGACAAAATTTAGAGTAGATCTAGGCAAAAGATAAAGTTCCTTAAATAAGATTTAGATCTGATCTTTTAGAGCTGCATGCAAAAGAATTAGAACATATTTATCTTTAACAGATCAACTACTATCTTGCATGCAAATCCAATAATCCAAAGAAACCAACTTTTTAAATAAAATTTGAGTAAGAGAGGAAGATACAACTTGAATAAATAGAACTTGGGCAATGGAGTATTCTGGTGTCCTTGAGGAGGGACTATGTCCTTGACTCTGAAATTGTGAAAATGCAAACTAGCTCAAATCCACCTTTCCAGCTAACAAGATCATGGCTGCCTAAAAGACTTAGTAAAAGATTGTTTCGAGCTCCTTACACATGAAATCTAGATAACATGTAATTAAGCAAAATTTACATGCAAATCTTTAACCGCTTATGTAAGAGACAAAAAGATCTAGAAAACAAACTAGTTCTAAAGATCTTTTCCTACCGGATGACAACACCCCTTCAAAGGCCAATATCAACAATATAAAAACAAGTAATTACAACAACATCACCACATAGATTTGAGCACATGACAATGATTATCCACACACTTGCACAATACACCTTCTTGACCTCCAAAGTCTTCATTCAATCTTCTTTCAAATAGAAAAAAATATATACACATAGGTATAGTCTTCTCCCAAAACTCCAACTCAACAATGGAGAGGGGTCGACATTGCTTTATAGCTTGGTGGGTGACAACTCCAAAGGAGATGCACAAGTCATGAAAGAGGCACATAGGTTAAGGGGAGTGACGCACTAGTGAGGTGGGAGATGTGTGGAGTGTAGGGGAGATAAAGGGTAGCAAGTAGGGTAAGAGGGAGGAAGGAGGGAGTAAACGCAGGAGTGGGAGTGGGAGTGGCTGCCTTGGGATGTGCGCCATCCTCCCTGGCAAGGCCAACTATGCAAGTGGGGTCAAGTGCCTTCATTGGGATCTCCTCCACAAACCACGCCTATGTCATGCTAGTTGAAGTCGCCTTACCCTTAGCTAAACACGCCTTGGTCTTCAGTCAACTAAGAACATAAGAAAAACATGTTTCCAACATATTCCTTAGTTGTCCTAAAAAATAGGAAATTAATTAAATTACCCATTTTCCTTGTGATTTATAAATTTTATTTTTAGTTATACACCACTTTTGGGATGTATGTAATAGGTTTACATGGTACTGGACTGAAAATCCACTGATAAATATGGTATCTCCCCACAATGCTCTGATGCCATACAAACTTTATTGACTTACAATTAAAAGATTCCATTTTATGGGAATTTTATTATTTTAATAAAACATTAAAAACCTATCAAACCTAGCCATTAACTTCCATATGACCCAATTAATATGACCTAGTATGAACTCATATACATTTAGGCACTAAACATTGGTTATACCATGCCAATACCTAACAACCAACACATACTCCAACTTTTGAGTCAACTTTGCGTGAAAAAAAACTTAGAAATTATTAATTTCCACCAAGACAAGAAAATAATTATTAATAAGTGAAAAAAACACTCTAGACTGCTCATCTAGGTCTTAGGTGGTCAATAACCTTTTACAATATTTTACTCAGTCATTTATTATAACGATGGAAATGTGAAAAATGGTCTTTGAAAGACCGACCAACTCCTGAACTGGAATTTCCCGGAGACTGGCTCACTCACTTTGATGACCTTACATCTTTGTTCTCAAATAGTGCAAACCTGGGTGGATGACAGGGCCCCAAGTATGTTTCACAGATTGAAGGGAAGGAAGGTACTTCAGACTTATAAATAAGTGCAATCGGTGTGTGATTGGATGGCATTACATTGGAGATTGGTAGGGATAATCTGCATTGAAGGAGGAGCGTACTTTCGACTCATAACAAAGTTGTAATGTCCCCATTTTTGGACATTATACATTACAGAGTGTTATGCCTAACAGAGTAGCTGCACGGGGGTGACAGCGAGTTCCAGAGTTATTGAGGGGTTTTATTGGCCCTGACTTGCATCAGTTTTATCATATTTCATCACTGTGGATCCATTCCACAACTGGCTTTGAATCTGGGCTAGATTTCGATGATTTTTGTAATTTTGAGTTATTATGGGTCATTTTAATTAATTTTACCACAAGGTCATTTTGGGTATATTACTTGGAGAAACCTCTAGTGTAATAACTCATCGGAATTGGGAGGAAAAAAACTACAGGATTAGATGATGAGAAGGGACTTCAAAGTGATGATAAACCATTAATTAATTAATAAATTGATTTAATTAAGGAATAATAAAAAATAAAGCATAAGTCACTTGGAGAGAAAATGCGAATAGAGGGGAGCAAAAGAGAGATAGGGGCCCTATCTCATTATGTGGATTATCATTTTGATGTTTGGATTCTTGCTAGAGATCCCATGATACTTGGGGTTTTGAGGGTTTTGACCGAACAACCTCGATATCTCTGCCGTGGTGAAAGATCCCATCTATCTTGGATCCAAGCTTGGTCATGGAGGCGAAATATTCCTCCCTCACCATTTTTCATCAATTCAGACTGTCTCTGTCATTCATTGTACAAACATGACGTAGATTGCATGAGCTTCCAGCAGGTTGGGCGCACGATCTGAAGGAAGAAATATTCTATTTGTCTTGTGGAGGTCAGATCTTCAAGGAAAGGCGCAGGAGTGATTGTCATCTCCCTAGCATCCTTTTACATCAGTTGTTGAAGGGTTTTGTCTTGCATAATTATTTATTTCTCCAGGAGGACATATTGACTGAAGGAGGGCGCATTATTCCTTGAGGGGGTCGTGAGATAGAGGGTTTGTTCTTGGGGTTTGGCCCCAAACTTGTTCCACAAGTTATCTATTGGTCCCAATCTACAGTTTGACAGTATTTCCAAGAGATTTGGAGGCCATATTCAAGGAGGTTGAAATCTTAGCTATTACGTACCAATGAGGGTGCATTTTGCTAGAGAAGACAATCCCCTACAAGAAGGAAAAATGTTGGAACTTGGAGATCTTCTGTATTCGGCTTGGGAGGGATTTTGGAAGCCAATATCTTCATCTTCTATTGTTTGTTGGAGGCATGATCAATCACACTTATTATTCTTCTATCTATGTTCTAGATCTGCTCTACTATTGTATGGATGTTAACTATCTATGATTAATAAAATCAAATTTGAGGTATTTTGTTGTATCTTGTTGTGTATCCATTGTTGTTATATATTTATCATTTACTTGCATGCAAACACAATCAAAACCTTAATAATAAATCCTATCACAACTCAAGAAGACAAATATGCAAAGTGTTTCACAAAACACTACGAAACTTAAAACACATAAAACCCTCAATGTTCCAAGCAATATTGGTTGTGGGAACATTACACAAGTGTAGTTGATGTGTCATTAGATGGAATTAAATTGGAGATTGGTAGTGAGATGCACCCATTTCCGGAGGGAAACATTTCCATACTGCGTAAAACATTTTGAATTTATATAATTTCCTCAGCCTCTAACCCTCATATAAGCATGTTTTAGAGACTCGGAAATTTCATGGCCATTGGTTAAGTGGTAACGAGTAAACCATCGCTGCAGCCATGCATATAACCTAGGGTATGAGAGTCGAACCTGTGACTTCCCCAACTTGGGGGAGAGATCTTTATGTTTGGCTCATGACCACTTTGTCAATTTTCAAGCAATTAATACATTCAATTTCAAATCTGAAAACTACTTCCAAGTGAACCAAACAAACTAGGGTTGTTACCACCTAATAATTTTACACACAAGTTATTGATTGAAAATTATAGTAGTGGAAACATAAAGATTAGAGAGAACATCCATGCACAAGAGATGAATTTCATGTAGCCTGTTTTCTGCTGCTATACGATCTGCACATGTCATATGGACTGTACGGATCACATGTGCGACCTCTTTTGTTTCTCTTCTCACACGCAAGTAACCTTTTCTCTCAATGGAAAAAGAAAAAAGAAAATGAAAAAACTCTGTAGATTTGTCCAAGTGAAGAATTTCCACTGCTGAAATTGCCACCCCAATCTCATTGGCAAGAGTGCTCACTCACTAATGCCAACTCCATAATGTCACAATGAGATGTGTGAGCTCTCCTCACATTGCCTCTTTTTATAGAGTCTAATGAGGAATTTATGAACTCCCTTCTAAACTTTAAATCAACATTAAATTAGAATTGTTTATTCTGTCTACCGGGTGTAGTCTCAACACCAACAATTCCAAACCCCAGCTCAATAGACAAGCGTTTTCACAAAATACAAACACAATGTGAGTAAGACAAAGATTCGTGATGCTCGACACTCAAGGTCACATGAGAATATCTCTCAATGCTACAAAAAACATCAACATCTCTTTAGTGAGGGAAGTATTCCATCCATCATTACCTAGAAGTAGATCTGTCTCACACTGGAAGTGGCTCTGCCTACCACACTGGATCCGCTACCATAAATGCTCCTCCGGACATATAAGCACTCAATAATCCACTTGGACTCATCTTGAAGACACTATGTTGGGAAGCCTTGCTTCCGCATCCTCTCGCATGAACATCCAACCATGACACCTTCTTGATAGTCTTGGAAGACTCTCTCTCCCACTTGAATCTAAAGGTTGACTTTCTCTAGATGACCGAATCTCCCTCTGAGTTTGGTCGGATTCTCTTTGAGTCTGCACAACCTTCAGAGCTACATGCTCATTGTTCATTGCCATTTTGCTACTTGCCATAGCTCGCATAGGTTGGCCCTTTAGTCCGCATTATCGCTTCTAACTCCAAAAACAACTGCTATGTATGAGATAGATCCTTTGGGATTGATCAACGCCTTTCCATCCTAGAACACTACATCAAAACCCTTCTTCTCAATCAATGATATTGAGAGTACACCTCCCAGGCTCCGCACCCATAACACATTCATCACTCCTCAACACATCTCTTAACTCCATCCGAAATGACATTGTTCCAGATCCCTACAATGCATGCTTGGTACCCATACCAAGTTCCACATACAAATATAAGTTAGACTCTGTGAAGCACTCGAACAACTCCTGTGTTCCTATCATATGACATGTGGCTCCACTATCCACCAACCAAGTCCCACCACCGAAAATTGCACCAGAAATGGAAAAGACTAGACAAGAACTCCTCCATACGTTTGCAACCTCATCCACTTCTACTGATGATGCTTGTTGCTTCCCTTTCCTTTCTTCTTCCATGAACACTATGAGAAGCATAATGACCTAGCATATGACAAGAAAAACACTTTGGACTTTGCTAAGGTCCTTCTTCTTCCTTTGCTCTGGAGATGCCTCTCTCCTTGCAGAGTCGTTTCTTTTGTCTTTCCTAGTATGAGAAACTAGGGCTAGATTCTCATCACCACTACCTCTCTGCTTTCCATTCTGACTCTCTATGAGTCTCCTCCTAGATGCAATCGATCAACATTATGTCAAATGGTGGCAACTTCTCGCGTTCACAAATGGTTCAAGACTCGAAAACACGACAAGAGGACGACGACCCCAGCGATCCCGATCGGCGGACATTGAGAAAGACTGAGGAATGGACAGGAATGGGGGACGAAGGAATGGAGGACGGATGGATGGAAGGAGGATGGAACGGAGCCTGAGGAATGGATGGATGGATGGATGGATGGAATGGAATGGAGGAAGGAATGGAATGGAGGAAGGATGGAAAGATGGATAGAATGGAATGGAGGAGGAATGGATGGAAGGAATGGAATGGATGGATGGACGGATGGAACGGAGGAGGAAGAGGAGGAAGGAATGGATGGATGGAATGGAATGGAATGGACATGGAGGACAGTGGATGGATGGAATGGAAGAAGGAAGGAAGGAGGAAGGAGGAAGGAATGGATGGAATGGATGGATGGATGGAGGATGGAAAAGGATGGATGGAATGGAAAGGAAATGGAATGGATGGATGGATGGATGGAATGGATGAATGGAATGGATGGAAAGAATGGATGGATGGATGGAATGGAGGATGGATGGATGAACGAAGGATGGATGCCGGATGGAGGCGGACGGAGGAAGGAATGGAATGGACAGGAATGGAGGAAGGAAATGGAGCGGATGGAGGAATGGATGGAAGGATGGACGGAGAATGGATGGAATGGAATGGAATGGAGGAAGGATGGATGGAGGATGGACGGAGTGAGGAAGAAATGGATCTGATGGATGGATGGACGGACGTGATTTCAAAAATAAACCTGTGTCTTATGGTAGAATAGTCGTTACTAAATGATACATACCTATACATAAATTTCACTAATGAGGTTGGATACACAGCCAAGCATACATCCGAGTGAATGAGCCTCTAAGACTCTCTCCGCTTTGTAACTATTTCTCTTTTGGGAAAGGGGTTCTTTTGATGTTCTCCTTTTGTGCACATCCATTGCACACCTCTTCATGGTCAACCTTGACTCGTAGACCTCATGGACTCAGCTTCTTTGCTTTCATACATGGTAATGCCCTTGTAGTTAATGTGAGCTAGTATCCTATGCCATGTCCATAGGGATTCTCAATGGAATGAGTCAGCTTTCCGAAAGTGAACCTTTAGTTTATACAAGCCACCTCTTCTTTTCCAATAACAATTGCTTTTCCATGGTTTTTTCTTTGGGACACATAAGAACTTCATCTATGAAAGAAACTCTATATCCTTTCTCATCTAAAGACAGATAGAAAGTAGGTTCTTTGTCAAGCATGGTACATATAGTACATATTTCATATTCATTGGGGTCCTTGAATCAAATTACAAACTTGATTCGCTCCTACCCTTGATAGGTATTGATAACGCCTCTCAAGTGTAACTTCGGGGAGTGATCAAGGTAAGAGAGAATGCCCTTTGACCTGCCATGTGCTTGAAGAACCACTGCCTAGAGCCAAGTGTCCTCACCAGGGACACCGATCCTAAGAGGGCGAGATTACTTACATAGTCTTCAATCAGTTCTTTTATCATCTTTGTGGTGGCTCTTCATCTTCAACTGCATGGGCATGGTGCCTCTTGTTTCTCCTTTTGTATTCTTCTCTTCTAGCTGGAAATTTTTCCCATCTTGTCACAATGGTACATTGGTAGGATGATAAATCATTCTCTTCTTTGACCTTTCGAAACTCCTGGAATCTCCTTCTTGGAGTGGTGAGATTCTTTATGTATGAATTTGCTTGAGGAGAGACTCTTTATGTTGATGAGTTTCCTTTCCCTGGAAGTAAGATCTCTTCCTTCCTCCCTTTAGTATGAGCAACTAGGGCTGATCTTCATCTCTTGATAGTATTGTTTCTCTGTTAGCTACTCTTGCTTCTTCTTGAACACACTTTTCCCAAATAATTGCCAAAGTGTAGTTTCTCCTCTGCACAAATAGTTTGATGAATGCATCCCAAGGTCTTGTGAGACCATTATGGGTTGTCATTAGGAGTCTATATTCATCTAGAGTATCACCAATTGCTTCCAGTTGTTCCATGAATCGTGATATTCTAGAGAAATAGTCTTGAATTGTTTCTCGTTTTTGCATCTTTGTATTTTTGAGTTGAGTTCTTAGATTCATCTTTCTCAAGCTGATGTTCTTTTCCTTCATACATCCCAAGTTAGGGAATCAACAATTTATTTTGAGTCTTCTTTGAAGACACTTTAGGAATCAAGATCTTTAATAGAATTTTGCAATGATTTTTTGGCTCTAACTGTGCTTTTTTGGTGTTTTGCTTTAGCTTCAGCATCGGTAGGTTCTTGTACATCTTATTTAATGAATCTTGCTAGGCTCCTTCAATAATGAGTGCAATCCTATACTTCCGTGCACATAAGTTTTCCACACATTCTAGTTTGTCAACAGTTTCCTAGTGCTTGCAGACATCTTTACTTGGAGTTAGGGAAATGACCAAAAATTGAAAATGCTCAAAAATTCTAATTCTTGAATCCTACTGTGAGGTGCACTTGGTCGGTGGGCTTAGTAGCCCTGCGCTTAGATTTCAAAAATTCAAATTTTGGACCTCCTTCAAACTTGACCAACAAAATTTTGGACCGTACTTCGGTAATGGGTTCGGGTTTCTGGTTTTCTCGGGTACATCCGGGTTTTCTATTTTCTCATATGAGTGAAAACTAGGTTTCACTTTCCCGGATTTCTATCCACTCAAAAATGAATGCCAAAGAGTTTGTTAGGCTAGACCACACTTCCTTGACGAGTTTTAGGCTAAAATTCTTCTTCAATAGAAAACCCTAATTTTCTGTACTTAATAATAGTGACGTTTTTCTCTATCTAGTGAAAGATGCTCTCTTCAACTTAGCTCCTGGATACCATATGATTTGGCCATTATTAGGTTTTTTTCAATTTAATACTAGATAACCATAGCACATATAGGATCACTCAGAGAAACACAATCACAAGATACACAAGATTTATTTTTCTCCTGAAACCCTCACATGGGGGAGAAAACCCAACAAAACTTCCTAATATAGATAGACTGGCACACAATGGGAAGACAATAAACCAAACACTAGAGAATACCAACATTGAGCAATGCACTTCTTCCTTCTTCTCCTAACTGCAGCTACCAAACTTACGCACCTGATGAGTGAATGAGTGAGTGAGATAATGAAGCTGCTGATTCCTTTATTTATAGAAATTGGTAGGTGTTGAAAATGTGTCTTTTCTGATCGCGCTAACTTGTCGCCTTAGTGGTTAAACCACTTTTAATTAGCCCTGGGGATGAATTATCACTTGTATATTATATTTAGGCTTGATCAATCAATAAAAGGGGATTTGGTCAATTATACTGTCTTACCATGATCAATCCACAAAAGGGGATTGATCTAATGAATAATAACTCAATAATAAATAGAATACTCTTTTGTAGTTGCATTTCATATTTCAACATGAACCCTTTTAAACTCACATTAAATTAAAATTGTTTATACCTCCATGTGGATGTGAAGCCCCAACAACAACAATTCCAAACCCCGACTCCATACAAAAAGGGTTTTCAAAATACAAATGTAATGTGAGTGCCAACAAAGATTCCCACATAATTCTACACCAAGGCCAAAGTGAGAATACTCCACCGATGCTACAAAACATCAACACACTTGAGCTAACCCTTAGAGTCAGAACACCATAATCTATATACATGTATCAACCTTTAGGGTCTCTAGTATGATCACATATTTTGACATTTTACCATTTTTGACCGTCCACTTTTTTGTTATTAATTAGAGTATCCGTTTTCATCTTTTATGGAATCATTCATGATTCCATAAAAGATGAAAATTTATCATGGAACAACTAACAATCTTGAACAATTATACTTGTTCCATGATCAATTTTCATCTTTTATGGAATCATGAATGATATTGGTATTACATGTAGAATTTGATTTTAAAATTTACTATTTCAGTTTTTGTGTTTTTAATTTTTTTAATTTCTATATTTTATAATATTTCATTTTCAGCACATTGGTCTCTAATGATTCCCACTCATCGCTGAGAAAGGAAAGAAAAAAAAAAATGTTTTTTTTTTTTTTTTTTTTTTTTTTTTTTTTTTTTTTTTTTTTTTTTTTTTTAAAATATTATAAAATATATATGGTCCATGCCAAACAAAATCCTTCCAAATTGTGTTATTATTTTTCAGCGGGATTCTCATATTGGTGAGGATGTGCATCAATATGGAAGTTATTAGTCATTATTTCTTTTTGTCCATGGAGCCATTAAAATGTTTCAGTGTCATTTTTCACGCTGACTCCTTGCAACCATTGGTAGACCACCTTATTATTTGCGAGATTCTTGTCTCCTCCGCAATATACCTTTGCTCCACATTCTTCCTATTTTTCACCCTCCCAATTCTACTAACCATTTCATTTGGTCGATCGATCTGTTCAGAGAAACTTTTAACTATGAAAGCTTCAGATCAATGTTTAACCACATAAACTTCACCAATGAATCTATGACCGTGTGGTTATTCACACTATTAAGTGTAATCATCATTTTGAGTGAATCAATTGTGCTTGGTCTCCTGTGACCACATACACAAATGAAACTCAAAACAAAATTAGGAAATGAACTGAATCTAAGGCACAAACAAGAACTCTTTTTGGTTGATGTAAGATTGCTTGAACCCCATAATGTCTGAGATGTTTCCATGCGTTTCACTCTAGGAAGTCTAGGAGGGTCCAAAAAGGAGTTAGGAGCTGGCCATTACCAGGACGCCCCCATCCTAGCTGAGGTCCATTACATGAAAAATAATCATAAATTATATTTTTTTCTATCTAATTAATTTCCTCTAGCTTCCAACTATGAGTTGAAACTAGATTTAGCTAGTGTTTGTTACCATTAATTAAACACATTTACAACATTCTAAAACAAACATGAAATGCAACTAATAAACTCTGAGATTTGGGTACCTTGAAGGTGGTCCCCTCAGGTTTTTGAGTCTCTAAACACAAAGGAGGTGAGATTTGTACCTTGTATTTTTTTCTAATTTCACTTTGACTTAGAGATTTGTCAAAGTGAAATTTTGTCATTTTAGGCAAAAGTGATACTTATTCACTAAGTGGGTGAATGAAGGGACATAAAGTAAACTTAGGAAACTCTTAACCCAAAGTGGGTTTTGAGGGGAGATTATTATTTTGGAGAGATCTAACCCATGGATTAGAGATGTCTTGGGGTGATCCTAGCTATCCATATTTAGGTTTCCATGGATGGTTCAAGAGGGGTACATAGGGCCAAGAGAGGCTCATTCCCTTTGTTTGTTCACCAAGAGAGCTGGGAGAGGAGAAAGAGGATGAGGATGGAGGCTATGGATGAGGAAAGCTTGGGAGCCTCCTTTCATGGAGGAGTCATGGAGGCTTATGCCCTCTATTATTTGTGGTGGTTGTTCTTGCTTGGAGGGCACACTATTATAGGAGGAGGGCGCACACTTATTTGGTAGTAGGAGGACTTGTGCTACTTCATATTTGTTTGGTTCATGGTGGAGGAGACACGTAATAGGTTTTTTGTGTGGAAGGGATTCTTCATCTGAGCAAAGAGGATCATGGGCACATTGTTTCAAAGTGAGATTGGAAACAAAGGAAGAGGGCACATATATTCTTTGAACTCTAAAGTATATTGAGAGGAGTTTCTATTGTATTAGGTTCCATTGTATTTCTTACTTGTTGTATCTCATGCCTTAGAAATCACATATATGCACTTTCATTCTAAACTAGTTTTTCCCTGGGGTGGGGGGGTGTTGGTTATCCATGGTCATGTTGACCAAAACACTTCAGTATTCAATTTATGCTTAGTTGTTTAGATCAGTGATAGGAGCTTGTTAATATCCTAGATGAGTGCTATATGTTTTAAGGTTTGCATGTATTAACATTGGGTTACTAAAACTACTTGGAAGGGCACCTAAAAGAGCATATATATAATGCTGAGGGAATACCCTTTTTGAACATTTGAGCGCACTGCTTTTCTCATCTCTAAAACATAAACAAATAAAAATATTTGATTGATGAAACTTAGAGCCCCAAAAGAGGTCAAATATAAAATTGCTAAGCAGCCCTCATAGTTCCTCAAAAAATCCACATGCACGTAGCCTTGTGGCTAAGCTATCGATTTGTAGAGCATACAAGGATGTTTTGTGGGACTGTTTTGGATAGTTTGGACAACCTACACCTATGTTGGATGTGGAGGAGGTTGAGTTTGACAATCCTCTTTCACACCTGCTGGACAGAGTGAGGTCAGTACTATTTTGCGGCCAACAACCATGTCGCTGTCTCAGATAAGGCATAGGATATACATACATAGCTAGTAATTGGTCACCTTGGAAGGCCATGATTATATTTGTCTTGGAGGATGTTTAACTATGGGATATAGTTCAAGATTTTGTGGTGATTCCTCCTGCACCTAGTCCATCTCCCTTGTTCGATGAAGATTTCAAGAAGAAGAACACCAAGGCAAAGAGAACTATTTCAGATGTGGTGAGAGACCACGTTATACCCCATTTGAATGGGAAAGACTATGCCTTTGATATATGGGCCCCATTGCGTAAGTTGTACAAGATTCCCAATCAGAACTGGAAGATGTTTCTGCAGGAGAATATTGGTACTATTTAGATACTCAATTTAGAGTCGGTGAAATCATACCTTGGGAGATTTACACAAACTCGAGATGAGTTGGGCGAGTCGGAGAGATTGTGGATCCATATTTTTTTGGTGAGGACAACCTTAAACCACTTTTCCAAACCTTGGGGTTCATATTTCCAGTGCAGGCATCAGGGCTAGGAAGTCATGATCAAGTGACTCGATTTTTAGGGATAATTCAGGGAGATCATGTCTCGAGGCCCACTCTGTCTTAGACATGGAGTACCGAGAGTTGTGATTGACTCGAGTAATGGCCCCTAGAGGGCCCATCCTTTTCTATCTTCCATCATTTTATCTTGTCAGCAAATAAATAACATCCATCACCATCAGCCTAGTCCCTGCATCAAGAGGTTCTTGCTCCATGAGGTAATTGGTCTAGGTAATCATGGTATGTGTCACTTTTGACTTCATTAAAACCTTTTAAATATATGCATCTAATTCATTTATTCCTAATAACCGCTTGGATCTTACATTATCTCACTTGACCATGCTTGGGAGATTGACAAGGTGCCCTGTGCGTTCTCAATCTTATTGTGGTCTTGGTTTTCCACTGGGGATTTCTAAAATCCATCGTCCGCTCTTATCATAACACCACTGCTTCATCTTATCTCCTCGTTTATTTGTCCTATCTCCTTGTTCGGCATTGGCTGACTCCGCTTAGGATTGCACCTTATCTCATGGGAAAAAAGGGGCTAAAGTCCCAGAAGGTAAAAAAAAAGCTGGTAAAAGATAAAGCCTAGAAATAAAACCTCAAAATGCTTCTCACTGGGGATCCTCGAAGGAAATAAAAATCCTCTCAGCAAGAAACAAGAGTGGACCTGAAAATAAATAAACAAGACCTAATCAGATAGGGTCTCATCATGAGCAAGCCTATTAGGGTCTATGGGTTCTTAATAAGATAGACATTGCTACTATCCGGTTACTACTTAGCAAAGCAAGACCTTTGGTTGTATGGCTAAGGGAAAGGGGGTCTCATCACTTGAGCCAATCCTTCATCTCTCAGGGAAGTGCTTGTGGTTAACACTGTTAGCTTTGGTCACTATGCCAAGGCAAAGGTCCTCCTGTTAGTCCTTGAATAAAAATAAAACAAGAAGAAAACAAATAAAAGAAAATAATAAAGGCAAGAATGGGCTTGGAAAAATTGCATCCATGATGTGTACAACTCACCTCCTACAAGGCACCCAAGGATAAGACTATGCATTCTCAAGTTTTGATCACTTCACTCACATAACTGAAATCCCCTCGCCACATCACCTCACTCACATGGCTTGGATGAAACCTTTCCGATGACCTCCCTTTTCTTGTGGATACTAGCCCACAGATCGCCTTGTCTTTTTCTCCGACCTTGTATTGTAGGTTTTGCAATGACTTTGAGCTATTGATCGATGTATCAGGTTTTTATGCATATGTTTAATGATATTAATGATGATGTGATTGACATTTCTATGATCCCTGGGACTAATGAGGCCATGGAGGGCTTATAGCTGATGTGCAGGACCATGCCCGGATTTAATAGTTACCATTTGGACCTGCAGACAGGCTTTTGGGAGATGATCGGGCTCAGACCTCCATGGGGCCAAAGAGCCACCAGATGGATGCCGAGACCCCCATCAGGGGGCAGAGATAAGACGATGGTTGATAATATTTTCACCTAGAAGAAGAGGACGTTTCATTAGAGGAACTTTGGCAGAGCATGGCCTAGGGGATTGACCTAATTTCCAAAGGAAAATTTTTCCTGATGGCCTGTAGATCGTCACCTAGATTTACATGATGTCATCTTGAGCATGTGAAAGTTTGATAGGGAAATTGGCACATGTGGCATGATTGGGAGGGCCAAAGAGGGCTTACTGCTCTTGGGTTTCTTTGCACGATTTTCCTGTAGGCTAACGCCTCCTCAAGGCTTGACGTCTTAATTTTGCTTAGTTAGGGTTTTAAAATGAACATTTAATGTAAAACAATATTACTTTTTGATATTCTGGTCTGAAATGGACCATTTTATGACCTAAAAGTAAATTAGGTCATTGATACACTATATATCGAGATTTTAGCCTCATTTATCATGATTCATTGACCTCACCATTAGTGAGGTCTGATTTTTAGCTCTCTATTTGGGTTATTTTTGGCCGGTTTAGTGAGGCGACCGCTGGGAAGGAAGGCATTTCTTGGAATTTTATGGTGTTTTCTTGGAAGGAAGGTGTTACAACTTGGCTCTGTATGGTTATTTCTTGATGAATTGTAAGTATTTTCTACAAAAATTCTTAATAGAATGGTTGTAGTATTATTCATGTCATTTATAATTTCCATTTAATCAAACCTCCTAGGTAACAAGCACAATAAGTAGGTCTTGTATTCCCATGTCCCCTAATAAAGAATTTTCATCCATTGAAGAAGGGAAAGAGCCGGTTTCACAGCTACACTCCCCATTTCTTTCTCCTTGAGCTAGCTTATATCACTTCTGTAGGTCAAGAAGAAGGAGACGCCCCAGCCTAAGTTATCTACACCTGCAATGCTTCTTTCTAGGGTTTGATGATAGAGCCTTGTCATAGCAACACTCCCTCATTGCTAATTTCTTGTTTTGATTTATATTTCATGCTAGCCGTTTTTACCAAGTCAACCTAAGGAAGGAGGAGAGAGCAGGAGGCCTTGCTTTAGCAACATCAGAGTGAGCCTCTCTCCCCTAGGGATTTGATTCTAAGGCCTTGCCATAGAAACACTTCAGAACTCTTCCCTCTAGTCCTTAGCCATCCTCCTTCAACCCTTGCGTCCTCTACTAGATTGACTCCACTAACCCGAAGGCACTGATCTTAGACCTCCAGCGTTGAAGTGGAATTGGATCTAAAACACTCTCAAATCTTCTTAAATTGAAACCCTAACTACACTAACCCTAACCTACTAACCCTAAGTTGCTGACGTCATCTTTGGTTATTTCATCTTTGATGCAACAACGTCTTGTTTTAAAGATCAATTGAATGGTGGTTTAGGAATTAATTGAATAAAGTATTGATTGGCTGCCTTGAAATGCCACATTGTTCCAATATTTATTGGTGGAGTGTCATATCTTTTATTGCTATTAATAAACATTGACTTCGTCAAAATTTATTGCTATATTGCTCATATACATTTATCAGATAGTCTTATGAAGTCCTAACCCTTTGAAATATAGCTTGCATATATTAGTTTGTTGTTGCTTTGTTCCAGGTAGGTGTTCTTCATTGGGGATTTACTTTATTATTGGCTGTTTAGCCAGGACTATCTTTTTGGGTGGTGACTTGTGAAAGGGGAATTTTTCCTTGTCCTTTATCCCTTTCCCTTTCAAAACTCCAAGTCACCAGGGACGTCCCACCTAGGCCTAACCTCCATAAAGAGAAAGAATCTACAAATTGTGTTGACATTGGGTGGGATAGGTTCCTGTTACGCCAATTTGGATTTTTACCTTATAGCCTTTAATCCTAGCTACAAATTGTGCGATAACATTCTGGCGCCATTGCCGGGGAACACTGAGTCAATTTTCCTTAGATGACACTTTTCGGTAAGCCTTACCTCTAGATGCCTTATCTTACAAGCTTACCTAGTGACTCCACTAGGGTGTTTTCCCTTATCTTTTGATAGTTTCAAGAAAATTATCTGGCGACTCCATTGATGATGAAGCCAACGATGACTTCACAATGGGATCCCAGGAACTACATGCCTTTAGACATGAGAAAAATCCCAGGATACCCACGACAAATACCCCCGATAGAAGAAAGATGGCTCCTTAAATTAACTGGTAGCAATGGGGAAATAGCTGACTTTCACATGAATAATTTTTATTCTTATTTTGGACTCCATCTTGTTGATGATGATGCCGAAGATGTAGTGATGAAAATTTTTCCCACCACTCTTCACGGGAATGCTAAAAGATGGTATGATGATCTTCCCGATGCTAGCATCACCTCCATGAACCAACTAGAAGAAGTCTTTCTCAAAGAATGGGGAATAAAATTGGGAGACATCGTAGTATGGCTAAAAATATTTGAGCATATAAAACAAGCTAAGAATGAAACCCTATTTGACTTCCAGAGTAGGTTTGAGGGCACTCTATGTCAGATTCCTAGAAGCCATCGTCCTGAAGACAAGTATATTGTCCATCTCTATACCCATGCGATCCTGGCACACCTAGGCTTGCCCCTCAGTAAAAATGGCCCAAGGACGCTCGATGAAGCTTACGACATGGCTACAGGAATTGAACGAAACATCTCCTTATCCAGGATAAAAGACCTGTTCACCTCAGGTACTCTTAGTATGGAAAGTTTGTCTTCCCGTGAAAACTTCGTTGATGATTTCCAGGAAGAAGGGGAACAAACCATCATTCAACAAGGGATTGCTGAAGACATGGATGAGGAGATGTAACCCAAGCAAAATGATGAAGTATCAACCTATGCCCCTCCCTTTGATGAAGCAATCCAAGAGCATGTTTCTCCTACACGACAAAAGGATGATGAGGTTAGTTTATTTCCTTTTCAGGATTCAAATGACACCTTGTTCCATGTTTTAGAAAATGAAGGAGAAATGGAAGCCTTGAACAAAATGAATATTCCTTGCTGTACAATCAAAGACAAAGAAGCAGTCCATGAGGATAAAAAAATAACGCATATTGAAAACACCAAAGTCCT